>JAEQBH010004691.1:0-146425 GCA_016808115.1 Tetrastigma voinierianum | reverse complement strand
TCACTAGCCAGAACAAATGTTCATGTATAACAAAACAATGAGGGAAAGTAAGATGAACTGTAGAATCTCATAAATGCCTGAGGGCTACCTTGTTTTCTAGAGATAAGATAATATATTGAGTTACCATTTGTATTTTTCATCATATTGTCGTAGCATAATTAGGCCTTTTTGTGGTTCTCTAAAGGTATCCTATAGTTGATATTTTATAATCCATTTGATTCTTGTTTAACTTCCGACAGGATGGATAGGCAACGCCGTGAGGAAGAGGTAAAAAACCGCTCCTCAAAGAAAGGACTTGATGCAGAGCAATCCATTATGAATAGGGTACTGTTATCTCTCTCTAATAAGTTGAATGCTTCTCCATGATTTTTTATTTAATAATGCTGTTAAGTTTATAAACAAGAATTCATGATGTTGAATTTTTCTTTTGGTGGTATTCCTTTCCAATTTTCTGCTCTGTGCACGTCTTTAGGCTACTAGTCCTCCAACAGGTCAACAAACTGGAGGAAGTTTAAAGTCTATGAAAGATAAATCCAGTCAGCTAGATAAGGAGGGACAAGAGGTCTCCTTGAAGACTCTAGGGTCTGCCGGGGAGCTAACAGCAGGTGCTTGAGCGAACAACCAGCATTTTTTACTTTTTTGGTTCTCATAAATATGGAATTCTACAATCCACCTGCAGTCAACAGTTGTTCAATATGCATTCTCTATATCATAAATAGAGTGTGGGAGAAGATGTCTTGCATAAGTGGTGTATTTATTTATTTCATTAACTTGTCATGGTTTTTTATTTTTAACTGCAGGGTTTTTATTGAAGAGAAGTGCAAAAAAAAATGGGTGGAATAGGCGATGGTTTATTTTAAATGAGAAAAGTGGTAAGGTAGGTAATGTACTTTTTCTACCCATCAAAAGTATTATCACAGTTTGCTTGAACACATTTTTGAAATGAATCATCTACCATGTCTTTGGTGCAATGATCCTCTCAAGTGATTTGTTCTATTTATTATTAAATTATCTGCATCTGGATATTTTCCTTATTTTATATATATATATATATATATATATATATATATATATATTCTCAACATCTATATGCCTATTATTTTTTAAAATATCATAATAAATTTCTAAACAAATCTATGAAGTGGATACTTCTGAATATGCATTTGCATGTCTGTAACTGTGTAGATTTTATAATCCTTGAGTAAAAGAAGGGTTGAATGATTCTGATCCAAAAAGAAGGGATGAATAAATCTTTCCCCATTTTAAACTTAAAGAAACCTTTCTTTGTTTGCCTCAGAGTACATTGGGGCTTATGATATAGTTTTATTTTCATATTTGCTATTTTTTTAGATTTAGTTGTTTATGTGTAATATGTTTGATGTTGACCTCCTATTTTGCAGCTTGGATATACCGAAAAACAAGACGATAGACATTTTCGTGGTGTCATTAATTTGGAGGTAAGAAGTTCCCTTTACTTTCATGAGATACAAACAACTTCTGTGCTCGTGCATTGTATTCGTTGCGATATTTGTCTCTTACCAATTGCAAATAAAGTTAAAAACCAGCATCACTTCCAAATCAAGGGTGCCAAGAGGGACTGGTTGGCAAGTTCTGTTCATATCTATTGGTTATCCTCTTGCATTTCTACCTTTTAGTAAATGATAATGCTTATAAAAATTGTTTTTTTTTTTTGACAATTTTTATAAGATAGTGCTTATAAAAATTGTCAAGCTAAGTTGATAAAATATGGCATCTGATAGCATACATTGCCAGAGTTTTGAAAGAAAATAAGACGTTTTTTCAGCAAATAATACAATTTTATAAGCAATTGCTGAAGAGACAACACATCATTGAATGCAGAAGGTATACCATGAGCACCAAATAAGGCAAGCAAAAAAAGAACACAAAGAAAAGGTCGGACCGGCAGGTCCAACCGGTTCAACCATCAATCGGTCATCTTTTATGTCCAGCCCTTGCTTTTAAACCGTTTGGCAGTTTGGCTATTAGATTGGATTGGAACTGTTCAAACCAACATTCAGTACTGTCAATAGAGGGAATACGGTTTTCTTTCTTCTTTCCAGACGGAGGGGTGGGGGTTGGAAGATCCCTACAAGGGAGAAATCTCAATCCAATAAATTTGACACAATTCATTAAATTGAGCCACTTGTGTGTGCATTCCCATATGCTACCACCCTCAGGTCACAAATATGCCAATACCTAAACCCCTTGCAACAACAAGCTACTTAGCATCGTCGCCATCCCTACCTGCCATCTTATGAATTTAGCATGTCAACCTGCATGAGATAGGTAGTCATCGGTGTAAGTTGGAATCACATGAAGCCTTGATACCATATCAACCTAATCAAGGTGTTCATGCTTGGCCATTATGAGAGATGTTTTGGAAATTGATCCTAAGCCAGAAAGGGACCGTGCTTGAACTTAGTGTTTCTTGGCTGAGTCAAGTTTTCTTTATGGCACGTGTAAATGGTGAATCTGTTCTTCTATAATTTGGTTCCATTGAAATTCTATGACTCGACAAATCCATATTGTATATATATATATATATATATATATAGATTTTTTGGAATTGATGGCCTCTTGGTAAAGGGTGGTGAGGTTTTTCCCCCTTTCTTTTTTTGCTGTTTGGCTGTCAGTATATGTCTTGTCTATTTTGCGGCTGTTTTGTTCCGTTCCTTTTTTTTTTGTCAATATATTGCTTTTTACCGATCATATATATATATATATATATATATATATATATATATATATATATATATATACGCACACAAACTCAAATACAGTAGTTTTAATGATTGCATGGGGTTTTAGAAACTTCAATGAAGATGAATGATTAAGGTTGTGTCTGATCCTAATCTACATTGAAGATAACTAAAGATACATTGCTAGTGGATCTATCTACAGATCTGTTGGACAAACTGTGCAGGAATGCAATATTGAAGAAACTGCTGCTGATGATGAACCCCCACCAAAAAGCTCCAAAAGCAAAAAAGACAATGGACCTGATAAATCACCCAGTCTCGTTTTCAAAATAACCAGCAAAGTTCCATATAAGACAGTTCTGAAAGGTACATTATTCATCTTTTGCTTGTGCTTATGGTCGTACTTGTGGACTTTTGTCGCTTTTCCCCTTCCTATTTAATTACAAGTGATTTTACACTGAACTTTCTGTTGATCATGCAGCTCACAGTGCTGTTGTGTTAAAGGCCGAGAGCGCAGCGGATAAGGCTGAGTGGTTAAACAAATTGAAACATAATTCAACCTTCAATTCATGAAGGGCGACCGGGTCTTACAATGCGGCAAAGTCTTTCTGATGGTTCTCTGGTGAGTATCTTGGGAATGTTTTTTCTCTCTTTTTCGGCACGATTCTATAGCATACCTAGTTGCTTTGTAGTTCACCTGCATTTGGTAGTTTCTTGCTATAGGCTTTGTTTGGAACCCAAAAAGTACGAGGGAAAGGAAAAAAAATGGCAAGGAAAATGATTTTCTTATGTTTGGCTTCACGATGGAAAATATAAAAGATAATAAAATATAATCAAAATTCTTCGAAATTTTGTATATTTTTAAATTTCTTAGTCTTTATATTATAGATGTAAATAAATAAAATGAGTTTGAATAAACATATATAATTAATTTATTAAGTTTAAACATATTCTATATTTTCCTCTAAATTCTTTTTCCTTCCATTTTTCCTTTCTATTTTTCTCACTATTTTCTTTCCTTAGTACTTTCCGGGTTCCAAACGGAACCATTGTTGCGGTTGATTTAGAACTTTGGTGCTTCTTCCATTGACCCTAGGACATCAATTCTTTTGTCATGTTATTTTTATTCGGTATTCGGTCTTTTTGTGAAACTGTTTGATTGGCTTAAAAAAATTTAGGATACAATGGGCTGTGAAGACTTGTAGATCCAGAAGAAGAGCTCCGATGGATGTCTCAGGAAGTGCGTGGTTATGTTGAAGCGTCCTGAACAGCCTTTGCTGCTAATGTCCCAAAAGTCCGTTTGTTTTCTTAAATCCGTTATGATTCATGTTTTTGTTGCTTTCAAGTTGTTGTCTAAGTATTCATTATTATGTGTTCTTGTCGAGCAGGCGGTTGTCCTTTGCCAAGTAGAAAAATCCAAGGAAGATATGCTTAATCAGTTATACAGTTCTGTCAGGTTGGTACTCTTTGGTATATGGATATATACAATTCTCTAAATACCTTAATATATATGTTATCAAAAAAAAAGTATGAATGCTTCACTATCAGAGTTCTTTTGGTTGATGTTAGTGTGATCCTTTTTTTTTTTTTTTTTTGTTAGACCATGAGGTGTCTTAAGCGGGTTTGTGCACACACAAAAGGTACTTTTAGGCCATACCACACTCAGACTCATCCTTATATGAGTTGGGAGGGATCACAAGGGTGGTAAAGCTCTACCACATAACTCAGTTGCATTCTCAAAGCTTGAACTTGAGACCATTGGTTCAGCTAGGAGAGACCCCAACCATCTCTGCCTATATGTTCGCAGAAGTTAGCATGATCCTTTGACCTTTGGTATCTGGGTGATTAAGATCCCAAAAATTTCTTACATTCTCGTTTCGCTGATTACTATCTTCACGTGAGACACCAATTTACCATCCTTCAAGCTCTTGCTTTACTTTAGTCAAATATCAGAATTTTCTCAGTGAAAGTGATAGGTACCCAAGCTCAATAGGAGTGCCCAACCCCAAAAAATCGATTCGAGCAGTTTATAACCCTCCTGCCTTTATCACTACACAACTTCTTGTGAAACCGATGTAAGATTGTATCATTTCCTACCCCTAGAGAAGCTGGATGTCTGCGGAAGGCTCACACTCTAGATATCTTTTACTCTGGATTCTCTCTTAGGGCACCAGGTAGCCATTTCCCGCTACACATCGACTCTCAATGAAAGCGTCAATGATAGGTACTCAAACCCAATAAGAGAGCTCCAACTAAAGACCTGGCTTTGATAGGTGAAGAAACATTGCCTTTACCACTCCACAACTTCGAATCCACGCATCAGGATTCATTGCTCCACCCGAAGCCTGACGTCCTCGACTGGGCTTACACTCTAAATAGCTTTCACTTCAAATCCTCTCTTGGGGCACCAGGTAGTCATTTCTCGCTACGCACTAGCTCTCAATGAAAGCACCAATGATAGGTACTTAGGCCCAATAGGAGAGACCAACCCAAAAAACCGGCCTGATAGGTGAGAGAACTTCATAAGTTTAAGTACCACTCTACAACTTCTTGTGGAACCGATGTGAGATTGTATTAGAAAGCAACAAGGAAAAAGAGAAAATCTTAGGATGCCAACATTTATGGGAAGCAAGCACCCCTGCTAGGCAATAAAGATGAGAGTATGAAAGACTAGCTAGATTTAGAATCCCTCAATATAAAAACATTTAGACTCCGTTTGGAACTCGGAAAAAAATATAAAGAAAAATCGAGAGGAAAAGTGAAAGGAAATAAAATTTGAAGGAAAAAAAAAATGTTTGAACGTAATAAATTAATTGTATATGTTTATTCAAACTTATTTTATCTGTTTCTCTCTATTATACAAGAACTAAGAAATTTAAAAATATACAAAATTTTGAGGAATTTTAATTATACTTGATTTTCTTTTATATTTTCTAAGGTGAATCCAAACATGAAAAACTATTTTTCTTAAAATTTTTCTTTCCTTACTACTTTCCCCGTTCCAAACGAACCTAGGTATCTCAACTTTTTAACTGTTGCGCTGGTCAGATATTATTTATGTTGTGGAGTTCTTTGACTCCATTCCAGAATGAGTTCTTATGGGGAAAAAAAAAAAATATATCATTATTTTCCATCAGCATGCTGAATTCTAGTGTCTCTGTTATACCCTATTTTGTATTTAACACATCAAGTACATGACATCTAAACACAACCTTAATTTTATTAACACTTTTCTTTTCCTTAGTCTGAGTTTTTTTTTTTTTAAATTTAAAAAAATTGTGATTGTTTAGCATTGATTCTCAGCCCAGCACCCAAAGATCAAAGAACTACTCCAGAGGATTTTAAACTGTGAAGCCAGCTGAGGGATCACAACCTATAGCAGTCCGCTCTTCTCGCGAAGCTTACGAAGCAACTTAGCATCCATGACAACCGTGCAGCCGCGGCTTCTAGCAGCTGGTCCAATGGCGGTGCAGGTATTACAGCTGTTATTACTGTTTAATCGACCCTTTAATCGAGCCTTAGAAGAATCTCTAGGATCGTCATGAGTCATGACATTATGGTAAAGCATGGTTCAGGAGTTGGTGCATCTAGTATGCAGCAATGGGAATGGAATAAGAACGAAAATGTAGTTGAATCCATAGTTATTTGAGGCATAAGGCATACCGAGGCGCAAAAGCCTCTTGGGGCCTTTAGGTAAGGTGCACTTGATGCGTGGACTTTTTTAAGTAAGACGCACCCTTTTTTGAGTAAAAATTTTTAAGTGAGGCATAAGACGCACTTGAGATGCGGGCTTTTTTGGGGCCTCTCGCGCCTTAATGAAGTCCCTGCGCCTCCCATAAAGCGAGGCGCCAGCGGTGGGAGTGGTGGCGTCTGGGTTTAAGGCGAGCCTTTCACAACTATGGTTGAATCATGATACCATGTGCAAGATAGGAATCCTAGTTCTTACAAGACCAGGTTTAAGTTTTAAGTTTTTAAACCTTAAGGAGAGATTTCAGCTTGATGTCTAAACGCTTGGGTTTACCCAAAGGTTATTCCCTGCCCGAGTCCCCTGTGGTCTGGAGGCCACCCAATTGTTAACTTTAGCACCGTAATTAGTCTATACGATGTTTCGCTTGGATATCTTCAAGACCGGGTTTAAGTTTTCTTAATAATGAATCTTTTATTCATATTTCTAATTGTATCTACAAATATTCTTTTTCAAAACCAATTGAAGTGAACATTTTAATGAAATTGTCATAGACCAAATACGTGTACTTCTAAGTTTTGTCCCAAAATAATACATTTTTGTAAAGAAAATACCAATCTTAAATGTTTATTTTGTGTCAATGCTCAAATCCAGCGTTTAACCGTAGTTGCGACTATAATTTTGGGGGCAATTCAACCTTAACTTAAATTTTTTTTGAAACTATAGTCATCAGTTACGGTTTTGACGAGGACTCACTAGTTTGAGCTTTTTTTTTTTTCAAAAACGTATTAGATTGGTTTTTTTTTTTTTTTTAAATGTATTATTTTAGACCAAAACTCTATACTTTGTTAATCAAAATCTCTGAGCATGTACATGTTCAAATCCTGCGAGCTAGCTACTTGTAGGGCGTTTGTTTTTTGTTTTTGTCCTGCCCTTATTATTCAGATGTGTCAGACGCCGCCTTCCTTTGTTTAATTCTCTATGTATTTGCTTGGTTTTATCGACTTTTTTTTTTTTTGTTCAATGAAAGTTTGCCTTTGCCTATCAAAAAAATTCTTTTTTTTTTCTATTTCCAGGAGAACTTTCTCTCTTTCCATTTCTTTTAGATCTCATTTTTGCTCTATTATAGTTATAACAAGTTTCATAACTCCATTCCTTCAGAGAACAGCCCAAGAACCACTGCATCCTCATCAGGCGATGACTGGAGATCTGCATTTGACGCTGCGGCTGCCGGACCGGCTGACTCGTATGGCAACTCGTCTAGACCCGGGACCAACGGTCACAACCGGAGATACAGCGACCCGTCACAGAACGGTGATGCAAACTCAGGCTCAAACTCCGGCAGCCGTCGTACTCCTAACCGGTTGCCACCGGCGCCGCCTCAGTCTGGTTCTGGTTACAGGTATTAGATAAAAATAAAAAAAAAAAAAAGAAAAAAAAAGAAGAAAACCTTGAATTCATGCATATTCTTGTTGGGGTTGGTTTTTTTTTGTTCCTACTCCATTATTGAGCATCTTCTGAGAAGCTCAATGTTATGTTACAGTAATCAATGTAGAAGAAGAATGGGTCCCCTTGGTGTAGATAAAGTTGTTTTTTTTTCCCTCATTTCTTTTATCAACTGTTGAATCTTTTGAGGTGTACTTTTGGGATCTGTTCACACTTTTCTTCTTCCTCGGGTCTTTTTTTTTTTTTACGAAATTCAAGATAAAATCCTGAACTTTTATGACTTATACTTTTAAACCTTAAACAAAAGGTTTGCTTTTTAAATATAACAATTTTTATGAATTTTGTTTTTGTATCCCCAACAAGACTTTGAACCCGTACCTTGTCTGATGTGGCACTACGAGACGACGTTGTTTTGATGGTGAAACATTATAATTAAAATGAAAGTTAGGAATATAAAAATAAAATTCATGAAAGTTTTTATATTTAAAAAGCTAACTTTTTGTTCAAGATTTAAATGTAAAAGTCATGAAAGTTCTGGATTTTGATACTAATTTTCTTGGTTTATGTAGATTTATTTGTTTTTATTGTATTGAATTTCATAAGAAAATATTTTTTTCCCTGCTTGAAAGTAAACATTTTGGATCCAAATTGTAATAATTTGGTAAAGTTTTTAGGAAAGTTGGTTGTTTAACGTAATATTACAGTATCGTTTATGATTTATTAGGCTTGGGTTTGAGCCCTGGTCTCTATGATTTGTTTGGCTTAGGGGTGGCAATTCGTGTTTACATGTCGTATCAATATACAATTGTTCTATTGTATCCACTAATCCGAACATGACACGAATAATAATCGTGTCAAAATTAACAAATTTAAATATGACCCAATTAGTAATTAGGTAACATGACATGTATAACCTATTTATTAAATTAGTCATTTAAATCAATATAAATTGTAATTAACTCATCAATATTGATATAAATAACTTATTAAACAAGTTTTTACATAATAATTACAATGGGCTAATTTAGGTCAATTTTATGTTATGTGTATCAATATGAATATGACCCATTTATTAAACGGTTTATGCTAGTCAATATAAATTTAACCAAAATACAATTATATTCAACCAAACACGTATAAAACATATAGTTCTTTTGGGTCAAAAACTTGTGCCAAGGTTGCTTTTTCACTTAACGCCGAATAAAGACTTTTTTCGGTACTTATCGCCGGTCAAGACTTAATAGCATTAAGTATTAAGTCGTTTTTGTTTTATAACATTAGATAAATATGTGGATGACAACGGAATATATTATTTGTAGTTCTCGTTCCGCTGCTCTTAAATTTATTACGCTAATTTAATTTTTAACTCCAAGTTTAATGAGTTTGAGTTTATTTTCTCAAACTAAATACAAGTTCAAGTATTGTTAATACAAGAAACCCGAGAAAATTAGAAATTTTCGCAAAACTTAAAACGTTAATAAAATAATAAATCAGCCATATGCTCAGTGTTTTTAAAATTCTCTAGATTCGACAACGAAACTGGATCAAGGCCAATAAATTGCCTCGAATCTAGCGACTAAAAGTTTCGTCGACCTAAGAAATGTAAATTTTTTCGACAAGGATAAGCTACTGTACCGACCTAATAAGATTTTTCGATTTCTCGCAGAACTGACTGAATGGCTAACATTAACTATATATCCAAAATAATAATAATAAGTCCCGCCCGATTAATATTTTTAAAAATATTTTTTTTTTATTATTTTATTTTTTTATACTTTAATATAAATAATAATTATTATGTTGTTTTTTAATAAATAATTTATAAAAATTCATATCATTTTTATTTTTATGAAAATATTAATTTTAATATAATAAAAATAAAAAAGCAAATATAAAAAAATTAAAATTTAAAAAAAAAAAAAATAAAATGTAAACGGGGCGAGTTTGAGAATTTTCTCATCTCCGCCCCGCCCTGTTTAACTTTAAACGCATAAGTTCGTAATTGAAAATGGCAAACGAGCCGGCCCGATGTGACCGCCTCGTCCCAAACCCTCTCATCATATCCCCAAGAGGCCAGATATCACAATTCTTTTATCGACAACGATCAGCTTTTCTTATTTGGCGTGAAACGACTTTTTCTCTCGAATGTAAGTTTCAAATATTTCACTTTTTCTATTCGTAACTTTTTAAAAAATTTCAAAGAATGTTTCTAAAATTTTAAAAACAAACAGCCTTAACGCCGGTCTATTCGCCAAGATTAAGTCAAAAAACAAATAGTCCCTTAACTATTTATTTTTTGTCATTTTTATCATTTAACATGCTCACATATCAATTTAACCCCTCACCCTATTTTTTTTTTTAGTTTTATAATATTTAAAACAAATAATTTTTCCATTCTTTTCCTATGACTTTGATATATAAAAAATAAAAAAAATTTCAACTCAGTATTTTATTTATCACACTTCTTTAAGTTATTTTATTATTTTTCTATATAAATATTAAATAATTTAAAATATTTGAACAAATTTTTATTTTTCTTTAATTTTTCTAGAAACTAAATATTAGAAAAACATTTTATTAGCTTTTAAATATTTTTTAGAAATCAAATATAATAAATAAATATGAATATCTTGAATTATAGTTCATAAAAATACATCTACTTTATCAACCAGTTGAATTTTTTTTTTCTTTATATGAAAATAACGGTACAAATTATTAATTTCAAATATTACAAAAGTAAAGTGACAAAACAAATAGTTGATGGGCTAAATTGACATTGGCTCATAATTGAAGGACATAAATGATAAAAATTAATTGCTGCTAAATTGACACCCAGGTAATAATTGAGGGACATAAACACCCTTTAACCCTTTTTTTATATATGTCGATGAAACCGATCGGATTGCGTGGCGCCTTGATTCACAACCTTTACCTATAGCCTTAAAGCTACCACCGAATAAACCTTAACAACCGTAAAGGGACTCGAACTAGTGACCAATGGGTTAAACCCCAAAGCCTTAAACCGACCAACTGAGCTACCCCTCGGGGTTTTGTTTTTGTTATTATTATTATTATTTTATACAATCAAGAGCAAATATTGAAAAAAAAGGTTAAAGGGTGTTTTTGCCTCGAGGTTTTGTTTACTTTTATAACTCCAAGCCAATGCCTGCACTAAATAGACATACCTCACTAATTCCATAGTGACCAAGCTTAATAAATGGAAGAACCTCCAACCCGCCCTAGCGTGACTCGATCCTAGCGACTACGTTAAACCCAAGGCCTTGCACTTCAACTAACTAAGCTACCCTGGTTCTGGTTTTCTTAGCTATTATTATCATTATTTCATACAATCAAGAGCAAATATTAAAAATAATAATAATAATAATAATAATAATAATTCAGGTTATGAACATCACATTCTATATAAATTTCGTAGAAACCCTAGACATGAATTCAGAAGATGTGTTTGTAGTGTAATCTCAATGGTTTATATTATGCACAGAAAAGGAAACATTTTGTAAAGTTTCCTGATATGATCATGACATTTACAAAAAAGACCTTAATTTACAATAAAAATTTAGGTATACACTGATTTATTTTCAACTAAGTTAGGGTTTAAGAGTTTTATCAAAATAAATAAATAAAAAAAATTAGGGTTTAAGAGTCATACTTCAATCTATAGTCTTGTAAAACCATCCTTGAAAGGACCAGATTCATGCAATAATTTGATAACAGTTTAACCTTGTAAAATGGAGATTAATGAAATTAATCAAATAAAACTAACAAAAAGGAAAACAGCTTTGTTTGAAACTCCTGAAAAGTACCGATAAAGAAAACAAAGGAGGAAAAGTGGAAGGAAAATATTTTTTGAGGAAAATATAAAATGTGCTTAAAACTTAAGCAGATTAATTATATGTTTTATTCAAAGTCATTTTATTTGTTTCTTTATGTAAAGTTTGAATTTTTTTATTATATTTGGATTTGATTTTATATTTTCAAATCGCGAACCAACATGGGTAAAAATCATTTTCCTTTTATCATATTTTTTTTTCCTTTTCCTAGCACTTTTCGGGTTCGAAACAGCCTTACAAGAATCGTTCTTGCATCTCTCTCCCATGTCTCACGGACCTTAAAACTTTCCCTGTTTTTAAAGAATATAGGGCCCATTTGGCTTGCTTTGTAAAAGTTGTTTTGAGAATAGCCTTTGAAAAACACAGTAACACCAAAATAAATAAGTATCAAAAACTGCTCACGTTATCTCAATTTAGTATTTTTTCAGGTTTTCTCGTGGATTCAGTCGCTTTTTTAAAAAAACAAGGAACCAAAGGTTTTCTCATGCTTGTTTCCCTTGCTTTTCAAAACAAAACAACTAAAAATCCAGAACAAACATGCCCATTAACTCTAAATCATGACAAGAGGTTAAACAGAACTTTCTATTTAAGGTTTTTCATAAAAAGAAATCAATAGGGAAATTCAAGTGACAAGCACATAGATAAATTTCAAGAGCATATCATCTAAGAACTCATTTCAGAATCTAATTCGACCTAATCATATAAATATCGTCTCGCTGCCCACGAGGCCCTTACTTCCCGCTTTAAAACGCATTCATTTGCGACGACACGAAAAAGCTCATACTAATATAGTGTTATGAACTTTCTCCCATACCCGATTTGGGATATGACAAAAACACCCCCTATACAAATACAACGTCCTCGTTGTGTCCCACGAGATTGTGGGGCAAAACAGACAAACATCCCCTACAGGGCCAAACAGAATGAAACCCCACATCGAGGTCAAGGATCGGTTCTGATACTATTTGTAATAATCCGACCAAACCATATAGATATTATCTGCTTAAACCCCACATCGAGGTCAAGGATCGGTTCTGATACTATTTGTAATGATCCGACCAAACCATATAGATATTATCTGCTTTAGTCCTCACGGCTTTAAAACGCATCTACTAGACTGAAAAGAACCCATACTTATATAGTGCCAAGAACAACATTAGGTCAATTTGGTAATGGTTTGAAAACACCCGAAAAATAAGCTCTGCGACCAGATTTTATCTAGCAATGCATTAGTTTTCAACCAATTCTTCATGCGTTTCAAACATCCAAAATCCTCAAATTTGTTTTCACAAAATTATATAATATCTCGCTTTAGGGGAACAAATCATGAAATGTGTTTTCAAGTCAAAGAATCAAGCTCGCCTTCTAAAGATCAAACACCGTTTTCAAGAACAGTTTCTAAACCAAAAGAAAAAAAACAGATAACAAATAAAAGCCAGAAACTCAACCAGTTCACATGATAATCATATACGCTAACATCAAATGAAAATTTGAAAAGGAAAAGAAAGAAAAATTTTATCCTCGACGATTCAAAACGATGTAGTTTCTATGTTACTAGATCTACGAATCATTCTTCTAATACAAAGCAGTGACGAATATCCGATATATCCGTCGATATATCTCCGATATATCCGATATCGGTGATGTTCGACACGATATCGCCGATATATCCGATATCGCCGATATATCGGTTTTGGATCGATATATCGTGGAAATATCAGGTCTGTGGCACACACGCACGTTAGTTTAATTTTTCGGTAAAATATCGGAGATATATTGGAGATATGTTTAAATGACCAGATTTAAAATCCTGACTTGATCCAACGATTATGGATTGATCACAATTGGGCTTAATTCCGATATATCGATATTCATGTAAAATATCCACCCGATATATCTTCCGATATATCCGTAAAATCCGGCACCGGGAGCATATTCGGGCTTCGAAATCAATATTTTCATCATTGGACACAGACTTCCGACCTAATACCGAAAGTTAAATATACATACCTGAGATGTTTCCTGAGCAAAGTCGCACTGGCTTTCGAAACCCTTGTCCAGAAGAAATGGTACTGTAGTGATGTGCATATAACTACACGAATCTTATGCTCGCCAGCCCTGGGCCTACTGCTCGTGATTAAGTTCGATGGTCAGCTCTATTGTCTGTTATAATATCACCACACAAAAAAAAAAAAAAAAAAAAAAAAAAAAACCCAAATTTATACTCCTTTTCCGTATCATGACTTTTTGACAAATTTATCCGTGGTTCGTAGGGCATGTTTATCTGGATAAAGACCGATGTCAACCCTAGCTTTCTCTGCAAAGAAAATAAAGGGATATTTCCAGTTGGTTACTTAGGGCATGTTTGGTTCATGTTTTTTAAGACTGTTTTCTGTTTTAAAAAACAAGGAGAACAAAGAAAACAGGGAAAATACGTTTGATTCCCAGTCTTGAAAAAACACTAAATTCAGATAACAACTCTGTGTTTTCAAAAAAATGTTCTCAATAACAGGAACCAAACAAGCCCTTAGATTCCAAATCTTGAAACAATCCATTCATAAGACCAACAAGAGTACATATAGTTATCAAAGGCGCACTTAAATCCCAAGCGCCACCACTCCCGACAGTAGCGGCCTCGCCGGGCATTTTCAAGTTCTTCCATTTTCTCTCACATTCGGGCCGCAAAGAAGCCTCAGCCTTTTTTTTTTTTGTAACAAAGACTATATCGTTGATTTATATATTTTTCTTTAACAAATCAAAACGAAGCATCGCTTTTGAGTCGCATTCTTAAGTTTAAAAAAGCCTCCGATTGCACAAAAAAAGACGTTGTTTTGGTCCTAGATACCTAAATTTCAAGATTTCAGCCCCTCAAACCCCATTTCCGCCATGTTTCAACTCCAAAAAAAGAAAAACACTAACCCTTCCAACTAATGTAGAATCCCTATAGAAGAGGAGAAGCCAAAAAATCAATTAAAATAGTCAAGAAATTACGAGAAAGTCATGTAAAAATAGGAAACAACCATCATAAAATCATAAAATATATTTGACATACTACGCTCACTTAAAACCTCGCTCACTACTTAAAAGGCTTTTTGCACCAAATAACTACGTATTGGACCTAGCGACGACACCTCAACTAATCCCACGAGCCTAAGCTTAATCCGCCCAAGAAACTCCTATGGGTCCCGAGTGAGAGTTCATCTTAAACTAATGAGAACAAAGTCAGCCTTCCGAACCCGGGTAATAGCATGCTTCCAAATGCAAACTCTGCTAATAAGCTCGCGGAGACACTCCCATAGGCGACCAAACAAAGCGTCTCCTCCGATAAGATTGAGAGCTCCTGCAACAAGTTCATCTCCTTCTTCTGCAAGGACGAGTAGTACTTGATCTCCTAACTTCGATCCCATGTTGTGAAAGAAATCTCTCGTCAGATAAGGACTACCCCACCTAAGATAAATCAACAATGTGTTTAGACTATTAAACGACCAACTCTCCTAAAAGCTCGAACTTGTAGGATTCGGGATTAATATGAAAATCAGGCCTTTAACATCCTCCCTTACTTGCAGCCCCATTCTGGCACGTGGAGAGTTAAACAAACCAACTAGAGTCCTCCATCGACATTCAAATAAACAAATAGGGAATAAATTGTAAAGAGATGGTTCGAATCCCGGACCTCCTGCCAAACTAGGCTTTGATATCATGTTAAACGACCAATTCTCCTAAAAACTCAAGTTTATTGGATTCGAATTTAATATGAATATCATGCCTTTAACAGTTCATATAGCTTATTGATAACAATCTAAAAAATAAAGGGTGATTCGAGTAAAAGACCTTTTTGAAAACTAAATTTCGGAAATCTAACCCTTCTTCAATTTTTTACTTAGTTTTGACAAAAATACCCTCATTGTTTTCTTGTAAAAATAACCATTTTCTTTTCAAAGACACATTGTAAATATATGAAATGGAAAACGACATTTTTGGCTACAACGAGTCATTTTTCAACATGAAAAGGATTAGATTTACAAATTTTGACTTGTTAGAGGTCTTTTAACCAAATATTTCAAAAATAAAACAATTCAAGAGATCGAAAAATTAAACGATATCGGTCATACTTGTTTTCAGTGGTGTTCCTATAGAACTTGTAAAAGGAATCCCAGTGCTTAGCCTGCCAACAGATAACCATGAAAAGATAACTCTGAGAAGACCATTAACATAAGGCAAAAGATGTGAACCAAATCACAAGTCTAGTAATGCGATCGATAAAGATGACTGAAATATTCGCGTAAATATCTAAAACAGAACAATGAACATTAGAGACTAGGGCTCCGTTTGGAACCCGAAAAGTACTAGAGAAAGGAAAAACATGCTAAGGAAAATGATTTTCTCGTGTTTGATTCCACGGTCTAAAACCATGTTCATTCTTTTTGCATATTTCCATGTACTCGAGAATACGAGTCATTTTAGAGTTCCTCCTCCCCAAAATTATGAATTCTATGTGTACAGTCAACATACAGATCCAACAATTTAACCAGATTATAAAAATAGCCCATAAAGAGTGAAAACACACAATCCCGCATATGCGAAATAGTAAGCAAACAGGTGAAAGTTTTTTTCTTTTCTTTTTTTTGATAAGTCAAAAGAATAAAAGAAAAATGATTATCTAACCAATCTAAAATTACTTCTAATATTAATAGAGTTTCAGATATTAACATTAAGTACCTTTATTTCATATCCACGGAGTCGTTTCATTGTCAAGTTTTGGGCAGAAATCTGCACAAGAAATGCAGTCTATTAAGATGAGTAGTGAGTTAATGACCGTAAAAAAAAAACCGATTTTCATGTGTTACTGTTGTCTAGATCTCTGAGCAAAAGCATACATTCTTGTTTCTCATAACTTATAATTGCCGTTTCTTTGCGCCACTCGTGTTTCTTCCATAGTTATTTGAAGCTTAAGGCGCACCAAGGCACAAAAATCTCATGGGGCCTTGAGGAGTAAGGTGCACTTGAGGCACGGGTTTTCTAAGCGAAGTGCACCATATTTCAAATATGTATTTTATGATTCTTATGATGGTTGTTTCCTATTTTTACATGACTTTCTCGTAATTTATTGGCTATTTTAGTTGATTTTTTGCTTCTTCTCCGTTTCGAAGGGTTAGGGCTTTTTTTTGAGTTGAAACATGGCATAAATGGAGCTGAAGGGGCTTTAATTCAAAAAATCAGACATCTAGAGCAAAAATGATCGCCGCCTTCCGGGTTCAAACACGCTGCTTTTGGTTCTTCAGTGGTCCAAACAACGTTGTTTTGGTGTCTGCAGGTTTTTTTTTTCACTAAGATAAATAAAACTCAAAATCATTAATCGCTTTTGGATAAGTTAAAATAACTAACCAATCAAAACGATGTTGTTTTGGTCGAAAATGATCGAGGCGCTACTGTAGGGAGTGGTGGCGCCTAGGCTTTAAGCGCGCCTAACTATGATGTAAATACATGTTTCTTTTTTTTTTTTCTTTACCAGCAATCAAATTTTAAAAAATCATATAAAGGAAGATACTGTATCAAAAGGAAAAACATTTATTGGAAGAGGATAAACATAATAACCCGGATCGATGGAACTCATAGTTTCAAATTAAAAAAAAAAAGAATTGCAGTGTAAGACTCAAGCAAGAAAACATAGTTTTAAAAGATTAACTACAAAATGTTAAAAGACTAACCTTTTTGCGCTCTTGACGAATATTTTTCCTTTTACTTTGCTTCATATCCATCAAGAACTCATCAAAACTGCAATTAAAAAAATGGCACAAGCAGGTCAATAATACCAAGCCTGTTAGGAGATGTGAAAACTTAAAGCTTCAAAATCTCTGTAAGAGAAAAAAATGCTCATGTAAGAGAAACAAGATAGAAACTGAGGACCTGTTTGGCTCCTATTTTTGAAAACTATTCGTGAGAACAACTTTTGAAAACACATAAAACATCATTTTTGTGTTCTTTGAAAACTGTTCTTGTTTTCTGAGTTCTGAGAACCAAACATGTTCTCCCTGTTTTTCTTGTTCTCATTGCTTTTAAAACGTAAAACAGCTCTCAAAAAACAAACCAACAGCTTCCGAGGTTCTGCACCAAACTACTACTCCCTTAGACCATTGATAAACGGCTGAGAGCTAAGAAAAAGCTACAAAAATTGCCCTGTGGGCGGTTTTGAGTTGACATAAACTTTACTCTTAACTTTATTTGAAGCATTAAAAAGATTGCCTGACCAAGATTTTCCGAAAGCATAAACTCATTTTCTTATCATTCAATTGGATGACTTGGATTCATGAGTAGAAAGATGCACTTAATGAAATTTACGGTCATCTTTACATTTACATTGTTAGCTTATGAAACTTCAATATACCGAACAACAAAGAACTTCCTCCATTAATCCTCTCCTTTTCTTTTCCCTCTCCTTAGGTTCCTTTTGAAGCTAAATTCATAATCAGCTATAGGTTAAGAAAGACTTAGGTGGTGTTTGTTTTTTTTACTTAATGCTAAACATAATTTTTTTTAGCTTAATGCTAAATAGTATTTAATAGTATTAAGTATTAAGTTGTTTGTTTTTTAACATTGGGTAGTGAGTGCTGCTAGCTCTCCTCCTTATTGGGAAAGGATGGTGTTTCCTGCGGGGCATTTAATTTTCTAAATGTGTACATATTTTGCTTATTCTAATTTTTTAAAAAAATTTCAACAATAAGTCATGAAAAAGTTAAAAAATCACTACCCACTTAGGTGGCGTATGTTTTTTGGCTTTTTCTGAATGCTAAATAGCTTTCAGCATTCAACCTGTTTGTTTTTTAACTTTTCCATGATTTATTGCTAAAATTTCTAAAAAAAAATGAATAGAAAGAGCTTTGCCCAAATAAGGAGGAGAAGCAAGAAGACTCACTATCCAACGTTAAAAACAAACTACTTAATACTAATAATGACAAGACTATTTAAGATTAAGTAAAAACAAACGCCACCTTAGTTGAACCTAAAATGAATCAAACAGAAATAATCAATTTCTATGTGAACTTCTACTTCACTAGGCCCGTTACCACAACCAAGAATCACTCACTTTTTATAATTACGATTTTTCCAGTGATATTGCATCCCAGTCCTCTGGAGAAAACCCTTTTCCTTCATTTTCTCCCACTCGCTTTCAGTCGGAAAGGTGACATGAAGTGATGAAACTTGGAGCTGTCAAAAGGGTTACAGCGAAAATGAAATAGTCAATAGATTGCAACAAAAGACGATACATCGATTATTAGCTGTCCTATGAAATAACAAAGGAATACCTTCAAACTTCTTGTTATCTTAACATCAAATCATCAAATGGTAGCAGTTGTTTCGGTTAAAGAAAGTAACATTCGTGACGTAAAAGAAGAAAAACAGCAATGAGGAAAGTCTCGAATGCTAATTATCTCTAAAACCCTTAACAGTGAAAAAGAGGACAAAAGTATAGGAAAAATCTACTCTACATCAAGTGAGAATTTTTTAAGAGAACACAAGAATGCAAAAAGCAAAATATATATATATTTTTCATCTGGGTGAAAAGCAATACTGTATTTGATCAAAAGAGCAAAAAGCTCCCTGAGAGTACACAGGAGGTATACAAGAGAGCATAAATTTACGAACAAAAACCGTTTCAGTCATCAAATACCTTGGCTGTCAGATCCTTCATTGCTGAGACTAAGCTATCAAAGACTTGATCTTTGTACGAGCTTATTACGGATTAAAAATCCTTGACCAGTGACTGGAGTAAAGTGCACACAACATTGTAATTTTGATAGTATCTTAAATCCATGTAACTGTAATAGGCATCATTCCAAGAATAATCAAAAACTTAATTCTCCAGAAGAATGGGCTGCACATTCAAGATAAAAGAGAAAAGATCGGTAAACAGATAACGGATGAACAGAAACTCAAGAAGTATTGAAGAAAAACAGAGATTCTAAACCTTTTAAGATAAAGTGGAACAACACCTAATATATTGTCACACTCATCCTTAGCAATGATGTGCCGTGGCATCCATCCGGTTTCCTGAAATAGATTTGCTCATGTATCAGAGAGAACGGTGAAATCTTCGGATATATTTGTGTGTACCTATTTGTTAAAGAATGGAGAAATGCCACTAACATGAAATTAACAAACTTATCCAAAAAAAAAGCATGAAATTAAGAAGTACGAGACTATTGTCAGAAAAATATTAGCATGTTCATTCACGAGTAACAGTTCCAACAAGTGATTCAAGTTATCCGATGAAGTTTCAGACTCAAACTTTTTGTGTCAATCTCATATCTATGATTGTATATGAAACTAACACTCCTTATCTCGACCATTTTGTATTGGGTAGTAAAAGTGAAATGAGATCGCCATTATTAGTATGGAGTATACATTATGGTTATATTGCAAATAAATAAATACTCCTGGAATTCAAAAGTATTGTTCCTAGGAGCGGCGCTTAACAAAAAAACAAAAAAAAAACAAAAAAAATCAAGGGGATATTAGCATGCATTGTTGTATTTTCTGTACAGATTTAATATAGGATTCCTGGGACTTATATACATCAGAACTCTTCTTACCATACAAATCCTCAAATACAACTGACAATCCCACAAATCAAAACAAATCTGACCTAACTCGAATGGAAAAATACAAACAGAATATGGAAAGTACAAAGAGAATAATAAGTAACACAAATAAACTAATTATCTTGATTATCCGGACTCAGCTAATACTTCATAGTGTTTTTTTTTTTTTTGTCAGACCATGAAGTGTCCTGAACTAGCCCGTGCACACACGGAAGGCGTCTTTAAGCCATACCACGGTCCATACCCAAACTAATCCTCATACGAGCCAAGATGGACCACAAGGGCAGTAAAGCTCTACCACATAACACACCAGATTCCGCGACTAACCTCGGTGCACCACTAGTTGCTTGTGAGAGAACCCAACCATCCCACCTACATGTTCGATGGTAATACTTCATAGTGTTTACAGCACACAAAATCATCCTGTGGATTTTTTTTTTTTTTTTGATAGATAAACAAACAAGTAACAAGACGGGAGCCAATAGGGAGTATACAACCACCCAAAAACAAAAAGGGAGAAGGAAAGCCTCACCAACCTCTCAATTTGAAGCCAACCACTCCAAATAACCTATAAGTGAAGAGATCTTTTCACCTATGTACCAACTATTCCAATCCCGTAAATTAGAAACAAAAGAATGCTTTAACCTCTGTACAACTAAAGACCCATTCCTAAAAGCTATACGGTTTCTTTCAAATCGTCCTTTAGAATTTAATGGAACATAAACACAATGAAAGTCAAATGTGGTCATTACCGTGACATCAGGAGAAAAGTATTGGCATGACCTAATAGGGATTCTAAATGAATCAACGTTTTCTGCTTGTAAAACAAAATGGCCATTGAATTAATGACTAATAACAAATTCAGGAAGAAATGATATCAAAGTAACATGAGCCAACCTTCACTGCACATCCCGTCTCCTCCAAGCTTGAAAGAAAGCCATGGGTAATAAATGGATTAAAATTTTCAGGACCCGTAGCATCCATATTGCATGCATCCCAATCTTGAGATGGAACATCTAAGATCGAAGAAACCACTGACACTGATACCTTCTTTGGTGCTGCTTGATTTGCTGAAACTCCCTGAGTAAAAATTGAAAAAAAAAAAGTACAAAGGGATTAAATAAAACAGAACAAAGCATCGAAACAACCATTGCCATTAAGGAACATCAAAAGAAACACCTCTGGGCCTGACCCTGTCAAAATGAACTCTCCCAGAGAAAGGTCCCTTTCAGGTGGCTCAATGGCCTTCTTAGCTCGCCAAAACAGTGTGCTGATTCTAAATGCATGAACCGAATTCTTAATACCTTGTCCAGAGGATGATTTTCCCTACAGCTTACTTAACCAAAACCATTTTTCACAAATAAGAAATAGCATGAAACACAATACGGTCTCAGGCTAATTTTCCCAATGAAAGAATCATGAAACAAATGGTAGCACAAACAAAATTCGGTGAATGGGAATAATAAATTTCAATCAATCATGCAAAATAATATCTAGAATATTTGTGGAGTAACTCTAACAAAGAAAGTTTAAAGGCAACATTATATATCTCTAATAGACGGCAAGACCATGATTTGAAGAAGCAAATCAGTTTATTCATTGCAAATTTTCAATAGATTTGTTTTCTTTTCTTAGATATAATATCTACTGCTCGTCACCCCTGCTAGATTAACATGCTACCAGTAAAGTAAGAGTGAGAGTGATGAGAAGTTTGGAAATCGTCGCCAATTGGTAGTTATTCCATTCTTTTTTCATTTTTTGATAAAAAGATAGTTATTCCAACCTCACATGGCAAGAATAAAGTATAAATTTAAGAAACTACAAAAATAAGAGAAGCGTGTTTGTGATGTACAAGTGAGTAAAAACCCAACATGCAACTTCAAGGAGTACACAAATTATTAGAAAATGCATAATATACATCTATTAGGGGCATTTCGAATCCTCCACCAACGGTTTATCCAATCCCGCTATTAAAGAGCATGATATTCATATTAAACCCAAATCCTATAAGCTTGATCTTCTAGGAGAGCTGGTCGTTTAACATGGTATCAAAGCTTGGTTTGGCAGGAGGTCCTAGGTTCGAGCCACCTCTCTACAACTTGAATCCCCATTTGAATATTTGGATGCCCATGAAGGATTCCATTTGATTTGTTTGACTCTCCATGTACGGGTATGAGGCCGCACGTAAGGGAGGGTGTTAAAAAGCATGATATTCATGAGTTAAACCAAAACTCTATGCTCGAGCTTCTAGAGCAGCCTGGTCATTTTAACACAGATCAAAACTCTGGCCGTAAGAGAGGCCCCATGGCTCGAGCCACCTCTCCGCAACTTGAATCCCCATTTGTATATTTGGATGCCCATGGTTGACTCCATTTGATTGCTTTGACTCCTCCACGCAAGGTACTTCTGGGGTCGCACGTGAGGGAGTGTTAAAAAAGCATGAGAGCATTCATATTAAACCAAAATCCTATAACCAGCTTAGAGAATTTTACTGCTTAACACCTGCCAACCACATGATAGATCTTTCTCCGGTATAAAGAGTATGAATCCACACCTTTCTAGCCAATAAATCGATCACTCCACCTTTAATCGACCCTCCATAATATAGTTCACAAAGAAAGGTCCATTGTTCCAAAACACCCCATTCTCCTAAGATTAAGAGAAAAAGCTACTTCTCAACACTCAAGCCAGTTACCTACTTAAAAAAACATTCAAATCCTTCCATAATTGACTTTGCACAGCCACTGCATTCCAGAATCTCTCCCTTTCCTTCCAAATCCTCCACACCCATTTTTCCAATAAACCTTTGTTTCATCACAAGTAGGGGTGGCAATTGCGGTGCCGAGATCGTGTCAATAAATAAGTTTTCTACAAAGATTCACCAACTCAACACGACACTCTAATAATAAACCGGTCAAAATAACAATTCAAACATGCACTCCAATTAAAGAATCGAAGAATACTTTATACGACATGTGTAACCTGTTTATTAATTTGATAATATAAAATAATATAAATTATAATTAATTCATCAATATTCAACACAAATAACATAAATATATATAATGGGTTAATCTGTGCTAAATATCAATTAACATAATAATTAAAACTTATCAATACATATCAAATCTGAGTTATATGGATTGACATTGGAAATATAACCCGCTTCATCAACAAACAAGATGCGGTCAACACAAATTTGACCACATACGACATATACTCAACCCACATCCGCAAAAATCGCGCCGCACAAATTTGCCAAGCCTAATACAAGAACCATTACCTTATTCGGTCATTTAATTTTAGGGTACGATAATGAAATGCAAATTTGGTTCCAATCAAGAACACTTCATTTCCCATCAAACCCTCTTCTCACCACCACCCTTCCAATACCCAAACACCCTCAAACCCACCAACCCATATTGAATTTGACCGCCATGCCAATGCCTCATACATGCTTAAACTTAACACAGAGAAAAAAAAAACATATTTAATTCCAAAAATGAATAAATAAAATCTTAATTTCTCGATAATCCTTTGTTCCCACCATCAACCCGAACTGAATCTGACCGGAAAACACTACCCATTTACATATACAAACTCGTCCATTGATCATAGCTTCATAATAACAATAATATTCATTTTCATCGAACAAAAACATCAAATCCTATGACAAAACTTACATGGTGGGAAGGGAAATGGCCAAGAAATGGGGAGCGCTTAGTGTTTGGGCAGTAGCAGTTTGCCGCCACTACTGCCATGGCCGAGAAGAATAAGCTTCTGCTGAGAGAATCTGTGAGAGGTGAATGAACATACAACAGAGAATCCCGATGTGCCTGTCTTGCCACGTGGCAATCTCGCGGCCAGATGCTTTCCTGGGTGTTGGTTTTCGGGTTTTACCTCCGGTGAGGTTTGTGAGATTGAGTTCTTAAAACGCATCGTTTTAGTTTCCCACCCCTCAAAACGCACCGTTTTTGTGAGATGACAGTTTTTTTTTTTTTTTTAATTATTATTATGAATTTTCCGTTTTTATATGGGTTGTATTATAAATAATTATTCAAAATAACCTCCTAAATATTTTAAAAAATTTTTTTAGAACTTTATCCCTAAAAATTGTTTGCCAAAACCATGATATGGGTCTCATTTCAATTTATTTGAAAAAATAAGATCACCTGTCATCAACGTCAAATCCCCTTATTTCAAAATATTCGATAAAAATTTCAGAACTTTTTTTTATAGCCAAGCCTAATAAATCTTATGTACTATCTTAGTAATTCTAGGGTACTACCATATATGTGTTGTTAGACCCTTTATCAAATATTTTTGAAATCGAAGAATCTAGCTTTGGTTTCAAATATTTTTGTCATAATCTTTCATCCATAACATAATTTTCCCAACACAACTATTCATCACAACAAAGTTGGTAAAACACCTAGCAACAGGTCAAAGACAAACAACATAAAAAATTAAAGGCAAAATAGGATTTATGTGAAATAAAACTATTTTATTAAAAAATAAACCCAAATATAAGGAAATAAAACGATGAAATAAGTAATTTTAGATAAATAATTGTCAAAAAATCATTCATACTTTCAAGCGAACAATTATATTTGAAAATAATTATATCTCTATTAAATGATAAAACATAAAAACATTAGACAAAAAGTGGATATTTGAAATAGAAAAGTCTAATAATCTAATACTTAATACCTGTCATATTTGAAATAGACAAGTCTAATATACTAAAAAGTGGATATTTATAATTTAATTTGAAAAGTTATAGATATAATCATGACCACAAATGAAACATTTATTGGTATCATAAAACTAAAAAACACATTTTGTATATTATAAAATATTTTTAATAACTATTTAAAGTGTTTTTAGGCTTCTCCATACGTCTCATATATTAAAGTGTTTGATGAAATATTGTTGTTACCAATTTTTTGTTTGATCTCTGAGGCATGAGTAACGTAATGTGAACCTCGTAAAAGTGGCGATCCGCGACGTATGCCGCCCGCCTCCGACGACAAGCCAAGAAATCGAGAGTGTAGTTAAGAAAAGAGGCCAGATAATTTAATCGCATACCTTTCTCTCGCGATCTTCCCAATTTATGTGACTCTTGCCTCTAAATCTCCGTCTTATTTAATAAGATATGTTTTTCCTTATTAAGGATTATCTCCTTAAGTGATAAAATCGCTTTTCCTTATTAATTATTATCCTTCCAAATAAAGGATTTAGAAATTAGGAAATTGGGGATAAATATGTTTTACATTTTCCCATAACAAATTTCCCATATGCGGAGATGGCTGGTCAGGGGACTTCCGGATCCCGCACGGCTTTCTAGGACCGCACCGTCTCGGTGGGTTCCCCGCGGTGGCTTTAATACAAGGTCGCCTCGAGCCTCCTCATGAGGCTGCCAGCAAAGGCCAAGGCAGCGCCGGCCTACGAAAGGCACGGCTTAAAATTTCAAAATCACAGACCATAATGCTCCCTTTTTCCGGCCAAGGTCGAAGCACTTTCACGTGTGAAAATATGCTTGCTTTTAAACCCATGGCGAAAGTTGAAGGGATCGGCGGAATTAACGCGTATCGAACTCAAGGTTGATATGACGTGCGAACCACATGTTTCTCAACATCGGGCCGATGGCTCCGAGATCACCGAGAGGAGGCAAAGTGAGCTCCTCGTCTCGTGAAGAACCGCAAAGCCAGCTCCAGCCCCTTTCTTACATAAATTTCCCTTCATACCCTTCGCTTCCGCTAGAAGAGGTCAGTTGGGGTGAAACATTTTGTTCTCATTGACATTTTCGTCAATCTGCAGGTGAGCCTTCCTGCTGGATCGCCGAGAGCCTCAAACCTAGATCACGAAGGCCTTAGTTAGCTTGTCCGCCCGACTACCACCTTTGAGGAACAAGACTCATGTGCTCTCAAGTGGTAAAGAGAAAGAAGGTAATAAGTTTGAGAAACAATTGTTTGAGTTAAACACGCCAAATGGGACAAGGAGTCTAAAGTCCGTCTTTAAAAGTGCGAGACTGGCTCAGCGAGAAGTCTTCCATTAAAGAAAGCTGCCGATGGCTTAGAAATCGGGCCACGCCAGAGCCGTAAGTCCCCATCTTGAGGCGCGCACGACTTGGAGCCAAAAGTCCGCATTAAGGAAGTGCCGCACGACTTTAGAAATTTCCAGATTCGGGCCATAGGCTGGGCAAGTCCGCATTAAGAAAGCAAGCCATGGTTTATGTAAAGAAGAAGTCTCGAGACATGAAGTGCCGTGACACCCAGAGCCAGGTCCGGGTCTCTCAGCCACAGACGGCCAGAGCCGTAAGTCCATGACATGAAGTGCCGAGACTCGCTCAAAATCGCTCACCCGCCAGAGCTACAAGTCCGCATTAAGAAAGTGCCAAATGGCCCAGCTAGAAGTCCGACATTATGAAGTCCCAGACGGCTAGAGCGGTGTCCGACATTCAAAGTGCCGCACTACTTAAGGCCAAAAGTCCGCATTACAAAGTGTCGACGGCTTGAGCCTGAGTCCGGACACACTAAGTGTCGTACCACAGCCAAGCCCCGGGCATTGCCATGGAAGTGCCGTGACGGCTGAATCTATCCCGGCATTAAGCAGTACATTGCTTTGGAGCCGGGTCCGACACATGAAGTGCCAGACGCTTAAAGCCTAAGTTCGCATTAAGAAAGTGCTAGACGACTTTAGAAATCGCTGCATTAAATGAGCCATGTCCCACATTAAGCAGCGTCGACTACTTTATGTGAAGTCTATTCTTTTGAAAGTACTAGATGACTTAGTGCTAGAAGTCTATTCTTTGAAAGTTTACTTCGGGCTTTTAAAGCCTAAGTCCGGCATTAAATGAACCTGGACATCGAACTATATCAAATGATAGACATCGACCTTCCTGACTTAGTAATGAACCAATAAGTATCCACTCCATAAGCTGGGCCGGGATCGCAAATAGCGCCGTCCGACCTTTGTATCTGGCATTAGCCATGTATGCCTAGGGCTTTTAGCGCCATTCAGACTTTAATATGAGTCGACTGGGCATTAGCCATGCCGCCTAGATAGTGGCATTTGCACCATCCGGATTTTGGGTCTCGAGCTTGGCTGGGCATTAGCCATGCCGGGCTGGATAGGGCATTTAGCGCTCATCCGAGCCGACCTAAGCCGACCGGGGCATTAGCGATGCCGGCCAATAGGGTAATTAGCGCCCATCCGTACTTTAGCCTCGAGCGCCGGGCATTAGCGATGCCAGCCTGGGATAGCGATACGCCATCCTGACGACCAGCCGCCAGGCATGAAGGCGCTCTGGCCTGATAGGGCATTTATGGCCATCCGACTTAGTTCGAGCCGCTGGGCATTAGCTCGCGCCGGCCGGAGCAGTAATTAACGCCATTCGACTTTGTCTGTCGCTGAGCATTAGCGATGCCCGGGTCGATGGGGCATTTGGGGCCACGTCCTGACTTAACCAGCCTGGCATTAGTGATGCCGGCCGGATAGGGCATTTAGCCATCCCATTTTAATTAAATGGCTGGCATTAGCCATGTCCGGCCGGATATGGGTGAGATTATCGCTTTCCGTGCTTTTAATGTTGACCGCTTAGATATTTATACCGGGCCTGGAGAAGCTACGCATCGTGCCATTCGCTTTTAATGTCGTAATTTCGCTTAGATGTTATCTATACTAAGCCTGATAGGTTACCATCGCGCCATCCGCTTTTAATGTCACCACCAGATGTTATCTATAACGGGTCGGGATGTCATTTACTCGCACAACCGCCAAGGGACCTGCTGGGGATGTTGCTCCGCGTACTCAGTCGGACATGCCATTTCCATCGCACCATTTGGGCTTTTTAAGTGGACCTGCGTAGAGCGCCGTTTATACAAGGCTTCCGGGACAGTCATTTTATCGCGTTTATCCGGCTTTTGGCTGACCGATTAAATGTTGTCTATATCGCCTTAATATGTCATTTTATCGCGCTTCATCCGCTTTTGGCTGAATTTGCTGATGTCGGTTTCATATAATTCTGCCTGACATGTCATTTTATCGCGCCATCTCAAAGCTTTTAAGTGGACCGACTAGATGTTGTCTATACCAGGCCTGACAAATATTTTATCGCAATTCATTCAAAGCTTTTAAGAGGATCGGTTAGATTTTGTCTATACCGAGCCAAACAGGTCATTTTACTACGCCATCTGGGATTTTAAGTGGACCGGCTAGATGTTGTCTATACCGGGCCGGACATGTCATTTTACTACGCCATCCGGGCTTTTAAGTGAACCGGCCGCTGGCTGGACCGGCGATAAGTTGTCTATACCGCCGTACATGTCGCTTTATCGCGCCATCCGGGTTTTTAAGTGGACTAGCTAGATGTTGTCTATACCGGGCCGGATAGGTCATGTTATCGCTACCATCCCAAGCTTGGCCGACCCGCGACGTTGTCTATACCGGCCGACGTGTCATTTTTACCCGGCCATCCGCTTGGCGGGACCTGCTAGATGTTGTCTATACTAGGTCGGACATGTCATTTCCATCAGCGTTTATCCGGGCTTTTGCTTTAATTCACCTAGATGTTGTCTATATCAGCTACGATAGGTCATTTTACTGTGCCATCCGAGCTTTTAAGTGGACAAGTTAGATGTTGTCTATACCAGGTCGGACATGTCATTTTACTCACACCCATCCCGGCTTTTATAATCATTTCTTTAGATGTTGTCTAAGTATCGTAATGGTTATTTTACTGCGCCATTCGGGCTTTTAAGTGGACTATTGCAAAGATTGATAGAGAATGCTTTAAATAAAGCTTTATCTAAATGTTGTCTATATCGGGCCGGATAAGTCAGCTTTATCGTGGCCATCCCAAGCTTTTATGGACCTAAGTAGATGTCGCCTTATATCTACGATAGGTCATTTTACCGCGCCATCCTGCTTTTAAGTGGACTATTGCAAAAGATTGATAGAGAATGCTTTAAATAAAGATTTATTGATAATACCTCTTCCGTGTTCGCTTACTTTCTCCGATTCAGCTCGCGATCGTCATTATTTTCGGGCTGCGGAGCCTTCAACATGACTTCGCAACTCTTTCATCTTTCGCTGCCTCTGCTTTCTCCATGCCCCGACGCCAATGGAAGAATTGACTTCGCGATCGTCATCGGGCCGCATGACATCGCGACGCCCGCATTTAACCGCATGCGGAACGGGGATCGATCAGCCCGTATGACGAGGGCTAACGACGCCTTACCGAGCCAAGTCGCCACAATCGCCGGGTGAAACTTTTCGCTCGATTTCCTACGCACCTGCCAATTTGTTGTTACCAATTTTTCGTCTCGATCTCTGGCGCATGAGTTTACACCGTGAACTCCCAGTGCAAGGATCCAAATGACGGCAGGCCGCACCGCCTCCGATGATCGAAATAAAGAATGGAGAGAAAAGAATGGGATATTCAGATAAATGAACTGATATCTTCTCTGGGATCTTCCCAATTTATGTGGCCTTGCCCCAATCTCCGTTCTTATTTTAGGAATAAGATATGTTTTTTGCTTATTAAGGATTATCCTTTTAATGGATAAGATATGTTTTTCCTTATCAATAATTATCCTTCCAAATAAATGTGACGCCCCAAATCCGGGGTGTCCGTTGACTACCCGTCAACTCCGCTAAATCTATTCATCTCTCAGATCACGAGACCCATATTCCAGCAAAATGCCTCTCGGGCTCATAAACCACTCATGAAATAAATATCACAAACTATTCTCCAATTATCTCCTTAATTAATTCAATAGTTGATTACATTTTTTATACAAACATATATTAAAATCTACAATTCTAATACATGTTATATCTAAAAACCATCAAAGCCACAAACCGGCTTCTTCAAAATCGCCTTTTCTAAATGAGCTGCCTCTCAGCTACCCCCGCACTCGAAAAGTATATTCCTTCGACAGGCGAGCCTATCACCCAAGAGCTAATCACCCCTAAACTTTACTCTCCACCTAAGTGCATACGCAATGCTCTAAAATAAACACTCACCAAGTAAATACGTGATCCTACTGAATGTCTGGCTACGATCAACACCGGCGTCACGGAGTAATCACCGACTACCACACTTGCCTAAGCCATGTATGAGAAAATAATCATTTCAAAACAATCTCGCTGCTCTTGAAAATATACAACAAATATTCAGAAAATACGGAATACCCTCCTAGGCGACCGTCATAGCTCAAAACAGCTTCGCGATCCTCATCCGAGCATGACCATACTCATCTCCTAACTCCAATTCTTCTGAATATCATCCTCGTGAAATTCCTTTCGCTAACTTTCATGTCCGCTGTTTTTACAAAAAACCATGTCATGTACTCACACCTGTTCTAAAGTTACACAAAGGCATATGAAAATTTATTACGCCATTTTAAAAACCATTTATACAATATGTCAATATGCATATTCAATCAATTACAATTACACACATGTAATTCAACACATCAACCATCACCCAATTCTACTCACTGAGTTACCACAATATCATCTCCAATGGCTTACAAACACAATTTTATTCCATATAATTAGGAAGTCATTGTGTTAACACATTAAATCATGTCTCTTAACCTATCTATCACACATACCAGCCATTCATTTCAACAATTCAAGACACAACATATGCACGATTTCGTCCAATTCACACAAACGCGGACTGCTTAACAAATCCCAACAGAGATGTGGGCTATCCGTGACAGCCCACTCATCCACCATTTGTTCCACTTTTTGAAACCGATTTCCACGGCCATGTCCGGCCTCCTACACATTAATACATGATTTATTTAATAAATTATCACCCAAACACCAAACAAATTCCTAACCATTACTGACCGGCCCATTGGGTCTTCAAAATTCCAACACTTGCCTGGGATTCAGGGACTCAATCAAACGGCCACCTCACCCCAATCCAACACGCCGCCAAACATCAACAAAGACTTAAACCAAGTTAATAAAACAAGTAGGATGAAACCCCTACCTCACCTGAAATTGGCCGAAACTCCTAAAAACCGGTGAGTCTACACGCCGTTCCTCAGCCACAAGAATTGTGCCTTTCCTTCTCGGCCCGAAGAATTCGACATCCGAATGGGCCGGATCTTAGAGATAAGTCGGCTTCATCTCTCTCTCTAAAAACATCAAAATTCCAAGCCTCTCTCACTTTCGCTCTCACACCAGCCATCGCACGCTTTCTTTTGCCTTTTCTATATTTTTGAAGACAACTATCTGGGCGCTCTGTCTCATCTACTTTCAAAATTACAATTATGCCCTTCTTCCCATTAGTTTGACTTTTCTATCCAACGACATCACGCTACGCTGGCCAACGCATCCCACCTCGAGCCCAACTTGACCGACCGAAGGACGGTACCTTGTGTGCCACTAAAAACGCGCCATGTCCCGCTTCACATTGTTTTTGAAAATCGCAAATTCGACCGTCTCTGACCGATTTAGCCTGGGATTTCGCCAGACGATTCCAATCTAATTGGCCAATATCCGAGATCTAAAATTTCTGATTTTTAATCGAAATACTATTTTGCTGGTATTTAAAATCGAATTTTGATGTCTCACAATAAAGATTTAGAAATTAGGAAATCATGACAAATATATTGCTGCATATTTTCCCATGTCAGCCCCACATGCGCGACTACCGGGCTTGGGACTCGAGGATCCTAGACCGCTTTCTGGGACTCCGCATTGTCCGTAGTTCAACGCGTTTTATAACGCCGCCTCGCCGCTTCATGAGGCGCAGTTGGGTAAACTGCCTTCGTCTGAAAGCCATGGTACTGGCCAAATATGTTTGAATATTTTAAGTACTGGTCTAAAACTAGTATTTATGTTTAATATTTTATTGTAAAGTTGAATGATTATTTTTTAAAGTTATCATAAAATTTTGTTACTGTTTTTTGTTATAAAGTCAAGGAAAACAGAAAAAAAAAAAAGTTTGGTTCTCAAACCATAAAAAAAAAACAAAAACTAAATTTAGATAATAAAAAAAGGTTTTTCGACCCTATCATGTTAGAACTCGTGTGGTAGAGAATGTTAAACGTTTAAATAGGCAAAGCATAAGGAGGGGAAGAGTCCCATGTTCGAGGATCGGGCCAGTTTACTATATTGTAACTAAAATGTTTAATCGTAAAAAAAAAAAAACTTTTTAGATACCACCAAAATAATGCTTTATATGTTTTCAAAACTAAGACAAGAATAGTTTTCAAAACTATAACTAAGAGGGCCTAATTTATGATTATCACACTTTGTTTGGACTCAACATATTATTGATTTTAAGTCCACTTTATCTTGGCTTGGCAGCTTTGCAATTTCAAGTTTGGTACATTTTATAATCTTTAATATTCTGATCATGGTTTTCTGATGCCTATCCACTCTTTAATGGCCTTGTTATAAAACAGCTTTAAACCAAAAACGCACTTATGGTATTTTACTAAAAACATTTTCACTAAAAATATGTCAATCTCACCCCTTTACTCGGCCTTAAAGACAAAAAACATTTTTAAAAATATAAATAAAATAAAATAATAAAATCATTTATGGTATTTTACTAAAAACATTTTCACTAAAAATATGTCAAATACACATACAGTTTCTTTGCTTAATTCATTTTTGTAAGCTAAGCCCACTATTTTGCGCCATGAGCGTACGATAATATAAGCGCCAAGAGATTGTCACCTACTTGAAAGGGCTTTCCCAAATGCATTTCAAAAGGCTATCTTGCGAAAACGGTTTTCCTAGGGTTTAGAAAGAGCCATGGTTTTCTTCATTCAAAGAAAAAAAAGAAACATTATGCGTGTTGGTTTATGGAAGAAAGCGTTATTAATAGAGAGAGAGGTATGTTCTCCACTTCTTGTTACTTGTTATAGGAAAATTTTACTGGATCCTATTTGGTTACTGAAAAATATGAGAAAATGGTAAATAAAAAAAATTAATCTGAGCTTCAGTTTGGAAAATTGACCTTTTTATTGAAGTTTAGATTGAGTTAGCAACAAAAAAAGTATAGATATTCTGTCGGTGGATCTATATTCAGAATGGCATTTGGGTAGGGTGGGACAGTGGGCTTTAGAGAGAGAGAGTAATTTTGATTTGGTGATATTTAAGAGAAAAAGAAAAAGAATTCATCTTTCAAGTTCTAAAAATACTAAATTTGTCCTCAGAGCTAGGTGTTTAATGTTTGGAGAAGCATTCTGTTTGGCTGACGAGAAATTTGAGATACTGGATAGTAAGAAAATTTAAAGTTTTCTATTTGCTATTATTATTGAGAAAAGGATCCTCATCTTAAAGGCTGGAGAGAATATGGTTATTGAGGTGGTATGCTGTGAGAGCAGCATCAACCCAGAAATGCTGTTATAGGTATATTAAGCAATTGGGTATGAGAAACATCCAACAAACTACAATGCTTTTTATTTAGAAACATCCCTTTGTAGTGTCAACTCATTTTATGGTTGTGTATGCTATAAGGCATCATTAGATGATGCAGGTTGAACAAATTTTATGCATTTACCAAATTGACAAGAATTTCGTAGAACATAAGGACAATAGGTAATTTAGATTGATTTTCATCAAAGTGATGTTTTTATCTTTGGCTGCTTTAGCCACCTGCTTCCTCTTATTTGGGATTTTCTTTGGGTGCTCATCATAACTTGGTGTCAGTGTGACATGGTATAGAGGAGAGGGTTAAAGAGGCAAATCTTTAAAAGCGCAGTATATCTCTAAAGTTAAGGGAGGTTGGACTCTATCAAAAGTACCTTGTTTAGCATGCCCATTCATTATATGTCTTTATTATGCATGCCCAAATTGGTCAAGCGGAGGTTAGAACAAGTTCAAAGAGACTTTCTAGGGGTTGGGGGGCCTTTGGATAAAAAGCCTCACATTATCAAGTGGTAGATAGTGTGCTAAGAGAATTTTGAGATAAGCTTGCTTAGTTTAGTGTGCTCTATTATGATTAGTAAACTAGTTCATGATATTCAAATCATGTGATATGTTTCCTAACAAACATGTCTCAAAAGTACTCTATTCAAATTCATCCCATCTTCAAGAAAACAATAAGTATGCAACCTTTAGGTAATCAAAGTTTTGATAGCATCAGGTTCCTTGGGTGTTATATGCAACCCATATCATCAAGGAAATATAATTGCATGCTAATCTTACATCAAATTTATGAAGGAGCTCATTATGTAGAGAGGAAAGAACTCAAACCATGTTTGGATCATGTTAATATTTTTAGTACTTTCATTAAAAATAATTTATGTATAAACTAACAAAAAAATTTCGTCAATCATTTTAAGTTAGAAAATATTTAAATATAAGGGTAAAGCTTGTTATATTTGTGAACCATTATAATCATTTTCTTGGTAGCAAAAGATAATGTGAAGAGAGAAAAGGGAGAATCCTTAATTTATTCTTCTTATATATATATATATATATATATATATATATATATATATATATATATATATATATATATACACATGCTCATGGGACCCACAATACATAAATGAAATAAAAGGAGAAGAAAAATAACTGTACAATATCTAACACTTCTCGTTTCCGAGCATATATATCATATGCACTGCCTTTTACAAACGTATTTAATTATAAGACCTTCGAGAGATTTAAAGAAAGATGTCATACTGAATACTAATTGACAAACGCCTTAGTGAACCCACACATCCCGATGTGATTCTTTCTTTTAATGAAGGATGTACTACTTCAATGTGTTCGGGTCCTTTTGAAGACTAGATTGATGCAATATGCAAAGCGTACTGGTTATCACAGACGTAGCTTCATCCGTTCATCATTTCCAAACTTCAACTCTCGCAGATGCGGCCCCACTGATACGAGTTCACACAAGCCGCGCAGCCCATACCGATACTTGACTTCAGCCATAGATCCGCCACTACATTTTGTTTTTCTTACTCTTCCAGATAGTTACCGCCAATGAAAACACACACTCGGGCGGGAATGCCCATTTAGCGAGCCAGCCCAATCTGCATTTGTGTAACCGTATGACCTCTATTCTCGTACAACACACCCGCCCCATGTACTGATATCAAGAATGCGGATTACAACATCCTAATGGCTATCACATGGTGAATGTAGGAATTGACTAACAACACTCGCAAGAAAAGAAATGTCCGGGTCAAGCACGGTGATAATAGCTTTGGGCTTTGATCATAGCCGCCTATATCTTCCAGGATCTCCTAAAGACTCCCCTTGTCCTGGTACAAGTTTGACATTAGGATCACTAGGAGTGTCTACCGGTTTATAGTCTAACATACCGGTTTCTTCTAAGATGTCTAAAGCATACTTCCTTTGGGAAAGACTACGCCATAATCGACTGGCGCTTATCTCACCTGTAAAGATTCGAAGAGCCCCTAAATCTTTACCCGGGTTAGGAAAATGTTGCTTTATTTCAATACCATCTTGATCATTGCCTATAATGACGATGTCGTGCACATAAACAACCAGATAAATACACTGCCCCGAAGAGTTATGATGGTAGAAAACTAAATGGTCTACTATACTGCAATGCATGCCAAATTCTTGAACAACGGAACTAAAACGACCAAACCATGCTCGAGGAGATTGTTTCAAGCCATATAGAGAACGACGTAACTAGCACACTAAACTAGACTCCCCCTGAGCATCAAAACCAGGTGGTTGCTCCATATAAACTTCCTCGACAAGATCACCATGAAGGAAGACATTTTTAATATCCAACTGATAAAGAGGCTAAGAACACATAGCATCCATGGAGAGAAGTAGATGGACATAAGCAATCTTGGCAACAGGGGAGAGTGTGTCACCATAATCAGAACCATAAACTTGAGTATATCCTTTAGCAACCAAGCGGGCCTTACGACGATCAACCTAACCATCAGGACCAACCTTAATTGTGTAAACCCAACGACAACCAACTGGAGACTTACTAGAGGGTAAAACAACAAGATCCTAAGTGCCAGTTGATTCGAGCTTAGTGGTACGTCTAATCAGTCACGAGTTTATAACCTAAATTCCTACATCACAGAAAGGCAAAGCTACTACAATATAGTGGGCTTTTGTGGCCTAACTCGTGATGGGTTTTCTTCGCGGCAATGATTTACGCTGATGTAAAATGGTGATTTCACTTTGATTTGGGGGTTTTGTAAAAACAAGCAGGATTGTTGGCTCAATACTACAAACGAAATGAAATGTAATGTAAAAAAACTTGTCGGGGTCTCGCCACTAGGCTCGAGGTTCTGGTGGCTTAGCTCAGGAAGTCCTCTGTCCTTTTCCTCGCGGTGAGGAGGATGACCTATAGTCATTTCCCTAATCCTGGACTGCTTAGCTATGAAAGCTAAACCCTAAAAGTATTTCTCTTGAGATACAACATTTATTGATCATTCATGTCTCAAAGCAGTAAAAACTAATTCTTTGACCTAACCTGCAGAGGCAAATAAATGGCAATTAAGCGAGCCTCAGTGGATCTAGCAGTAAGCATCCATTGAGCCCTTAAAGCTTGCCAAGTACTGGCCAATCAGGGTACATAAAAAGGATTTAAGCCTGAGGCAAGATACAGAGACATAAATGACAATAACTGCATGTGTTGAAAATGTAGAGTAACAATAAATACCTCAAAACCTCCCAAAGGGCCTTCCTCTTCAAGGATGAGGAGATTTAGATAAGCATCCCTTGAGAGTTGTCATCCCCAAGGAGGTTGGCTGGTGAGAAAGTGAAGGAAAGGGAGAGAAAATCAGAGAGAAGAAGAGAAGCGGGGAAACTGGAAACTTTCGAGCCAATTTTATTGCATAAAGTCGTCTCCTTGTACAGAGCCTGACTGAGGCTTATATAGTGCTCAGAGTCAAGGGAAATTACAAAAATGTCTAAACTACCAACAATACAAAAGGGGAAGTTTAGGAAAAAGTAAAAAAGGTGGTGAAATGGAAGTTAAAAAATGGAGGAAGAGCAGGTTGCGAAATTTCGCAACCTGCGAAATTCTATAGGTTGCGAAAATTCGCAACCTTGCAAGATTTCTATAGTGAGCCATTTTTCTTCAGTTTGTGGCTTCAATTTCCTTCTGACTTCAGTCGTGAGCTTCGAGTTTGGCTTGGATTCTTCGTGCTTGGATTGACTCGATAATTTTGGCCTGATTAACTTGGTAAGAAACTACAAAATACCACAAAACACGACGTAGTATCGTCTGACCTTAACAGCTAATCAAGCTAATTACGCCATTAGTACACAAAAAGTGCTCAAAACCTGCAATAAACATAGCTCAAAATAGCACTTTTTGAGCATTAATCACGCCCCCCAACCTACACATTGCTAGTCCCTTAGCAATGAAAGAAACAAAGAGCAATCAAAACCAAAATTGAAGTTATGTTCACAAAAATGGCAAGTTATGTTCACAAAAATGGTGTTTCAGAAAGGTTGTGAATGAGTAATGCCTATCCTTCAAAATGAATCACCAAGATCCTGCATAATAACCATCTTGGGAGAATGAATGCCATACATAATCAAGTTTCAGAAGAGTATCCAACTCAAGGGAATTGGCCTGAAGCTTCCACCAAAATCTAAGTGTTAAAATGATTAGTTTTTAACAATAAGCTACTAAATTGTACTTCCCCAACCAAGCTAACACGTCAGACTCAGAACATTGACCAACCTAAAGAAATTTGGTTCCACTCTTATTTCATACTTCTTTTGTGTCAGTAGATGCAAATGGCCGGTGCAATCGTAATTCCACCAAAGTCCATGTAAACAAGGGATTCACTTACGACTCCCAAATCCAATTAAGGTTTAAGGCATCAAGCTCAAGGATCTTCTCGACCACTAACTCTTTAGGTTTTACTCCCTGACCTGAATGATTTCAAAACTCCAAAGACCTACAACTCGGCTAAACCTCACCCATCCAATTCATGTGAAGAGCACTAGCCCACATTCCCAAGTAACTATCAGCTTTCTAGTGTTCAAGCTTAGCACTTTCGTCATAAACCCCTGCATCGTGCCTCTAGTTTCAAGGCGAAGGCGGTGGCGAATTTTCTTTTCTTTTTCTTTTTCTTTCGAAGACTTCATCACCTTCTTCTCTTAGGGGTCCTCAACCTATTACAGTAATCTAAATTAGGGTAGGTTTTTCGAAGTAAGGGGGGCTAGGCGGTTTCTTAGCTTGTTGAAGAAAACTAATGTGTACTGTGTGTGGTTAGCTAAAAGTGGAAGAAGAAGGTCGAAAACCATGAGACTTCAACTGATCATTGACTTAATCATGCATGGAACTAGTCTAACATCAATAGCATTGAGTAGTGTTTCAATTTCTCAATTTGCAGGAAAGGTAAAACCACAAAAAAAAAAAGGGTAAAATTTTTGAGCTGAGAAAATAAGTTGTATGGTATGTATAAGAATATGTATCACTATGTTTTCAGCTTTTACAAATACAGACAACAACTTCTCAAAACGAAACAAACAGCATGCCCCTAAACATACAAATTGGGCTTTGCTTAAAAGGACAGCGAAATAAAAAGTATAAAAGTCACTTCCTCCGTTAACTCTCCCCCAACCAACTATCACATTGCTCGCAATGTGGCCTCCTGATTGAAGTTAGGAGAAGGGAAGTGCCACCTCCTCACCGCAGGAAGGTCATCCACATCCCCGGGCAGCCGATGTGTCATCGGATGCTGAAAGTGGTCGCGAATCCGCCGGCCGCCGGTTAGCATGTCCAGAGAGTCCGCAGGGTCATCGGGAAGCAAGGCTACTGGAATTATAAGAGGATGAACCGAAGATGCCTGGGTAGGCACTAATGTAGAAATCTGGGGCAAAAGCCTGGGGGGGACTCCCAGATCTACACGAGAATAGCCCCGATTGCGGAGAGTACAAACAATGAGCCGCATCCTCTCACCTGTGGATACGTATGGGCACGCAAAGATGTCAAGTGATCGAGAAGGTGTGACTACATCCATGATGGCCAAGAAGTCCCGAGTAGAAATGGTGATATGTGCGGAGGTGAAGCTAAAGTGCTCTACCCGCAACACCGCAGAGCCGTGGTACCTGGGCCTGAGGCTCCGGAGGCAGAGAGGAAGCCGCCCCAGAATGGAGTAGTGGTACCGGAGCCTAACTAAAAATGTCGGGAGCCTAAAGCCCTCGCATGCTCTACCGGAGGTAGTCAGCTCCTCCAGAGGGAAGGTTAGGCCACCGGGCCGTCCCTGCTGGCTCCGGGAGGTGGAGGTGAAAGCATGGGGCCTAGTCCACCACCGATCGACTGTAAGGATAGCCTCGTGATCATGACGACTCTCTAACCCGGGCCCGCCAGGAACTGGCGTGCTTTACTCGTACGTGTCTTGGGAATAGTAGGGAGTGGACTTAACTCGGGCCGACTTCATGGACCTCATTCCTCAAATTGGAACAAGGCTGTCATGATAAGCTCGACCGGCGAACCAAAACCCTCTTCAAATACGGTAAAGAGTCAGCCGAGAACGGGCTCCTTTCCTCCGTACTACAAAAGCGGCCGGAGCGGAAAAGATTAGACCAGGATATGGTCTATGAGGAGCATGTCTCGAGTGAAGTCGCCTCCTGAACAAAATAGGCCCGACTGTAGTATCCCAGGATAGCAAACGAACCATTTCCTTGGTCGCAGGGACGCCGTGGCCACCGCCTATAATCCGCCGAGTCGCGAGAACCACCAGCCAGCATTGAACGTAGTCGCTATATCCGTGGCTCTGGGGCCATCCTAGGCTCCGCTTATCGATAGTGAAAATGAATGGTTGCCTAATTGCCACCGAGGTCATCGTGTGGTAAAACTCGATGACCACTCTAGGGTAGAAAAATCGACGAGGTGTCATGAATGGCTCTAAGGAGTGGGGCCACGCACTAGTCAGATCGAAGTCTTAACTCGTGATCTTCGGGCGAAGGCCGAGATCATAGTAAATCCGCCATGCAAATCCTCTCTATCGCACCGCATTCGGAATAGTGGCCGCAGTGGGAAGTAAAGGCCTCGACGATCGACGGCGGATGCATCCGGCGGGAGATCTCCAGCCAGTGGCCCCGAGCAGTGGTGACTCGAGGCCTCAGGGGCCCGAACCGGGAGGATTCCTCCCCGCCGGAGAAGCCCAGCTCCTTCGGGATTCCGCTGGGGCCCTCGGGATGGCTTTCTAGGATGAGGCTGAGAGGAGGAATGGGGCCAACCTGCATGGTACCTCCCTGAAAGAATGCCAGGCTGTGACCCATGGCGTGGATACTTGAGTGGCGACAATAGGAGTCGCCACAACAACGGATATACTCAGGTTCCGAGTTCATTATTGGAGCAGGTTCAAATTTGGAGCACTCGAGCTTGTTTTGGTCATATCTCCCTCATATGAACTCGGAATCACACTTTATTTTTTTTTCTTTTGGATTCCTTATTCTTCAAGGAACATTTTGTCCAATTTTCAAAATTTTTCTCAGCAAACTCGACTGGTTGGCATTCGATTCAACTAGTTCTTTGAGTCAGCTTGTATGGAGCACTGATTTTGGTGGTTTTAGAGCCTAAACCCTACTTGGTTTAGGCCAATAAGCTCCAGATCAGTCTTAGGCACGATTTGGGTCTAGTTATGAGCCACTTTATGGGTTGCTTGCAACCCACCTTGAGTCCATTTTGGATTCTTGGTGGTTAAGCAAATGAGTTAATGTGGCGCTCCTAAATTTTATGAATGTAGGAGTTTTTATGGAGATGGGGAAGTCCGAGACTGATTGGGGGAGTTCCCGGGACTGAAGGTGTGCAAAATGGAGTGAGCTTAGATGTTTAAAGAAGCTAAGAGGAAAAAAGGGAGAGAAGAAAAGAAAGGACAAATGAGGAAAATAAAAGCGATGGGCAGGATTCTCAGATCCGGCAGAGTGGTTCTAATTTTCAAGGGCATTTCCCTAAAGCTGGTGTGCGCGGGATACCCGGCTTCGAGTGTAGAAAAGAAGGAAGACAAAGGGGGAGTAGCCGCGAATCCTAGGTATGAACGCTGTATGTTTCTCCCGCTTCAAGGCTGCCTTTGCTTCCCTCTCTTGATGTTTCCGTGTACTCTGCTTTAGGGCACTAGGCATTTGTTTCAGGCCGCTTCACTCATTCGAAGTTGGAATTGTACAATATTTATTTTTTTGGATTCCTTACTTTATGAGGAATGTTTTGACAAATTTTTGAGAATCGTTTCACTCCAGCCAACCGGTCATTGGGAACCTATCGCTGTTCATTATTATGTTCTATTTTTAGGAACACGCTGGCACCAGGTATTGCTCAGCTGGGCCATTCATTCAGTAATAAAATTCGAATGGGACCACTCCAAGTGGTCATATCTCGTTATTCGCTTCCCACTAAGCTATGTTTAGCATGGCGTTTCATCCGTGCATCAAGAGACATCCTGGGTATTCCATTACTCCGCTGGCGCCAACACGCCTATGCGAGTCCACCCGATGTAGGTTTTTTATTCCAAGCTTTGCAATGTGTACCAAAATTTTGTAATAGTGGAGTTTGTATAAGTACAAGTAAATGGGACTCAGGCATGTATATGTACAAGACATTTTAAACACCAATACGATGGTAGTTTTACAAGTTATATTTTGATATATGGATTTGTTTATTGAAATGGGCCCACTAATGTCAGAAAGTTAGGTAAATGAGTCCTAGTCCCGTACAGCGCCCCCTATCTTCGCCCAAGCGAGGGTAGGGGCGTGAAACTCTTGATTCCAGTTGGTCTGCTGGGCACCTTTTATGGTGGCAAAGAACGGCTTCAAACGATCTATGAAGCGAGATATGAATCGCCCAAGGGTCGCTAACTAGCCAGTTAGCTATTATACCCATTTTCTGGAAGCGGGAGTCTGAGAGTTCATTACGGCCTTGAGCTGGATGGGGTTAGCCTCTATCCCCCTTCGCGTTACCATAAAGCCTAGGAATTTGCCTGAGCTGATGCCGAATGCGCACTTCAAAGGGTTAAGTTTCATGTTATGTTTTCGCAACAACTCGAAGGTTTCTTGCATACGCCTTGTGTGATTGGGGCGTTCTTTGGATTTGACGAGCATATCATTGATATAACTTCCATGGATGTACCTATCAGTGGTTGGAACACCTTAGTCACCATCCTTTAATAAGTCAGCTTCCTTTTTCGTGCCAAACGTGAACATTACGCTGTAATAGTACACCAGGGCGTAATGAAGGCTTTTTTCTTTATGTCAGGCAGATGCATATGAATCTTATGGTACCCAATGAAGGCATCCATAAATGAAAAAATGCCATGCCCGGTTGTTGCATCCACAATTTAATCTATATGTGGCAAGGGGAAGCTATCTTTGGGACATGCTTCATTGAGGTCGATGTAGTCTATGCATACGTGCCACTTACCACCCTTTTTTGGTATCACCACCACATTGGCCAGCCATTCAGGGTACTTTACCTTCCTTATAAAACTAGCTGCTAGAAGATTGTCTACTTCCGTCTAAATGATTTGATGTCGATCTGGGTGGAATTGCTCCCCACCATTCGGGCCTCTACCGCTCGGGTAGCTGTGGGAGGACATTTAGTCAGGAGGCCACCCGTCTGGATTTATCCCAACTATCAGTGCCTCTAAGTGAATATATCAATGTTGCATACCGTGAGTCGTAATCGCACTCTCTTCATCGACAGAGGGAACTACTGTGTGTGAACCTCTAGTCCTCCAACTTTATTTCTTCCCAATGGATCCACAATGGGGGTCCTTTCTTCCGCCTCGACCGGTAGGCAACCGATCGCGGCGCTGTGTCTAATCGCCCAAGGAGGTCGTCAAAACCGGCACTTCCCTTTCTCGCTCCGCATGGACACTGATAGATTTCCATGCGTGCCCAACTAGCCGCTGTGGCGTTAATCCGCCTCAAAGGATTGTTCGGGACAACTTTACCATTTGGTGGTACGTTGAAGATATAGCCTTCATGGAGTGCAACCAGGTTCAGCCCACTATGGCATTGTAAGGCCCTAAGTCCTTGATAATTGAGAACAAAACCCGTTGAGTGACTGGCCTGGCTTTCATTAGGAGTGTGACAACTCCTAGCTTCACCAGATTCTGTTCACAAACCAGAGGATTCGCCCCGACTTAATTTAGCATACCGAAGAAAAGCTTCCATCTCGATGAAGGTCGAGGTCAAGAAGAGTCCGTCGCATCGCTCGGATCCACCAAGCACTTCATGCACATCAAAACCATTAATACAGAGGGTGAGTATCAAGGCATCATAGTGGAGAACAATGACCTCGCTCAATTAATGTATATTCCGCTTCAACTTCCCGCCGGGTTGCTTTCTATGTTGACTAAGATTTTAGCCTTGGCGACCCAGCCGCCCATTTCCAGTTTCTTCTACTAGTGCTTTGATTGATATTGGTCATCAGTAGGGCCGCCCAATATATAGTTTATGGTCGGTCTGGGTTCCAGTGGAGCCGCTTGACACAGAATTTACTCGCGGCCGCCCCGATCCACCCCGATCTACCTCCCCGAGGTGTCTCAAATTGGATCACTTTTCTAATTAGGAACTTTAGACTTCTGCAGATCGGGTCGCCCCGCTTCTCGTCCCTATGATAATTGCATCGTAAGGATTTGTTTCTTTGAGCAGGATCCTCTGGATGGGTACATGCCATTTGAAATCTTGTAGATCGTGAATGAGGGGTAATAGCCTTTCGTACGAGATATTTAGGGGGGTGGATTACGGGGGTTCTCTATCACGCCCCTACCCTCCGCTTAGGTAAAGAGAGGGGGAAAACACGAGGCTAGGACTTCTTAACCTGCTTTTTGAACACTGGTGGACCCATTTCATATATATAATTTCATAATGAAATACAACTTGTAATACAACCACCGTAGTGATGTTTAAATGTCCTGTATATACATGCCTGAGTCCCATTTACTTGTACTTACACAAACTCCACTATTACAAAAACTTTTACATTTACATTCCAAAATCAAAACCTGCATCAGGTGGACTCTTATTGTTGTGTTGGCCCTGTTGTATGTGGAATGCCTTTGATGTCCTCTTCAGTACCTACACGGATGAAACACCCTAAGCTTATAGCTTAGTGGGAAACATATATCATATATAGACCACTTGAAGTGGTCCAATTGGGCCGATACATAACATAACGTGATATGTCGTAGTTTACGATGACCTAATTCTTATCACAGAGTTTTCATATAGCATAATTCTTATAATGTTTTCTTTATCTCCCTCAGAAGTGCTTAGAAACAAAAATCTGCATAAAGGGTACCCATATAGTAAGCACATGCATGCAGCGTGAACCGACATTTTTATGATTTCTTATTGTTCATTATTCATATTCTTATCATATAAATGTTTGCTTGTATAGATGATGAGTAAAAAACTCATTGAATTTTTAGTCCATTTTTCTGATTTTTCTTACGATATAATTGCCTATTTTTATGCAGAAATATGTACTATTTACCAAATTTATATTTTCCAGAAATTTAAAGCAAAAGTGAAAATTCCAGCAAAAATCAGAAGTGAAAATAGATCAAGGGCCCAGCAGGTTGCGACAGAGAATTAAGGTCGCGACCAAAAGTGATGGCAAAGCAAACAAAAACTGTTATGACATAAGAGAACTTGCTGAGACCAAGACAGGAGGAACTTCAAGGAAGATAATGTCGCAACACCGTTTTGAGGTCGCGACCAAAAAGTAAGGCTTAATGGACTTGCAATGTCTCTCTTAGACAATTCCAAGTTGCGACAAAAATATAAGTTGGAGACTTCAATCAAGGTCGCGACCTGGAATTTATGTCGCACAATGTGTTAAGGGAGCTGGTACGCTTAAAAATGTCGGACCCGTATGAGTTGGCACAGAGGGCAGAATTGAAGTCACGACATATTTTTAAGGTCGCAACATAAATTTCAGACAGGAAGGAAATGATTAGGTCGCGACCTAAATTCCACGTTGCGACAAGGCAATGAAAAGACAAAACAATTTTAAGTCGCAACATGAGAAAGGGAGTTGGGACCAAGGATCAATGGCTGACAACAGAAATGAGGTCGCGACATACTTCTAAGGTCGGGATATAAAATGCAATAGAAAACAATACAACCAAGTCGTGACATCAAATCGAGGTCGCGACATATATTCCAAAACAAAGGTAATGTTGAGGTTGGCACTTAAATAGAAAAGTGAAGGGAACCGTTGAGACTTAGAAAATGAGGTTGCGACTAGATATGAAGAAGGGATCATCGCGACATACTGAGGTCGCACAAGAATCAGACCGGCAAATAAAATACTTGGTCGCACTCCAAATTCCAAGTCGATACAAGAAAATGCTAACCTAGCGCTCGAGTCACGACTACCTTAAAGGCTCAGACAACTCGAATGACATCACAACGTAAGAGGTCGCGGACATTGAATCGAGGTCGTGGAGGATCACCCCCGGGAACAAGAAAAATGAACATTGAATTGATGTCACAACTAGCTTCTCGTCACGATATAGATTGAACATACTAAACCGTAATTAGACCGTAACTTTACGCCGCGACAAACTTTTGTAGTCGCGAATTTAAAACAGTTGAGTCAGCCATTGATTTTAAGGAAATCCACCCGGAGCTCGAATCAGCCTAATTTCTAAAAGCTATAAACAGCGCATACGCTTCAAAGAAGTTCAGTTTTTCTTTTTGGCAACCCGGAACGGGGGAAGAAGAAAACTCATTGTATAATTTTTAGAATAGATTTTCTTTTTCGATTTGAAACCGACTATTGTATCGTCAAGGTGGAAGCAAACTTTCAATTTCTTTACAATTCTATCATTGAAGCTTAAATGAAATCTAGACTATTTCCTAATTGCCTCTTTCTCAATTTATTGCTACATCAAGAGCGGGTACAATTTAACAAGGTTCCATTGTCGCATTGTAATGCGCGCTTTTTCAAAAGCAGCAAATTTTCCAATTAGTTTGAACTTTATTGTTAGCAATTCTTCCCCGCATAAATCGAAGGAAGTATCCGAATTTTGGGGTGGGAATTTATTTTACTGATGTGTCTTTTTCATATAATTGTTCCCAATAGTAGTTTGGAATACCCGTTCAAGGATTATATCATGCTCTGATTTCCAGGAGGCCCTTTGAGTGACACAGAGATGGAGATTCCTGAGAGTTAGGAACATTCCAATTGTGGGTATGTTGGACCATTTTTGAAGAACTATTGAGCTCTAAGAGTTCACTTAGATAAATACCCAGCTTCACTTACAATTGATGTTGAGGGATTATTTATCAATTTAAATCATCGTGAGATTTCACCTCAATCAAGTTGGAAAATCCTCGACTGCAGCATAGCCGTGATCTAATCAAGGGAAAGGAGATATTCATTAGATTTTAAGGCTGAGTCATCAATCAAGTTGTAGAAATCTTGCATAACCCTGAGTTGGGAAGTAAGAAATCTACAATCTCAAGAAATGGGTATGAAGTATTGAGAAAGAAAAATGCCCAAACCTTGTAGTAATATGTTAACACAAGTGAATGATTAAACCCCGTCTTCGAGAGAAAAGGATATTTAGTTGATTAATAAAAGGAGAAATCCAACTTGCAATATCAGGCATCTTTGCCAAATCCAGATCCAAATTTAGGGTTAAGTTTAAATAGGTTATAATGCAGAAATTGACTGTTTCATAGTACTTCTTATTAGTGTTTATTTTTACAGAGAACTGATTCAGTCCAAATTAATTCTAGTTTATATATATGTATTAGCTTATTTTTAATTTCCTAAGTTGTATATGTTATCTTTAAGACAATTATTCTTTAATTTTACTTGACAAACTTCATCATTGAGATTCAGATAGTATGGATCTTGAGTAGTTGAGGTAGTTGATTTTGAGAATCTGCACTGACCCTCTGGAATGATATATGGACTTACATCCATCATTGTTACTGTATGACCGTGCACTTGCAAAGTGTCATGCACTCAAACCTATTTATAATTCCAAAAACATTTAAATCAATTTAATTCATTTTAAAGAAACTCCAGTCCAATTTGACATAGCCATAGGAAAGTTGTAAGACTCCTGTATAGGTGTTAAATTGAGAGGTTTTAGTCTATATAATGTATACAAAACAATAGACCGCAATAATAAAATGAGAGAGGAATGCAAAGACAATAGGTACCCAAGGTATGATACAATACCAAATGATACGCGTCACCTAATGCACGCAGGTGTCGTAGCACAACGCAGAGTAATCGCCGCGACCGGTCAAAGACCCGCTACCACGTAATGTCGTAAATGTCGGGAAAGACAACGCAGGAGTGTCATCGATCGAACAGAGACGCGGTCTACCCATGTACCGTGCGTCGTAGCACTAGTAAAGAGTGTCGCCGCAGACCGAATGCACGCCATCGCCACATAACGTAAGTTAAGCATAAGATAGCGTGGAGTGTCGTCAGACCGAACGTATCGTGCCTATTCATTCACTCATCCTGGGCCTCTCAATGTACAATTATATGTGTTTCCGAGTTTGTTATTTTGTTCTTATTCACATTCTTATATTAATACATAGTGCAAATAATAATGGGCAAGAAACCATGTTAGCTTGACGACGGGTTCGCAGAGGCGGCGAGGTTCAAAGCAATTTTACATACAACTCGTATATATGTACCGACCCTTTCATTCTAAATTAACGGAAGAACATAACAAAAACAGGGTTACAGGAGCGGTACTTGGACCTTAAACAACTTTGAGTACTGGTACTCAACTTTCAGTACCAGTACTCAATATCCTTTAGACCTTAAACCACTTTGAGTTCCGGTAATCAACTTTTAGTACTGATAATTACCATCCTCATGACCTTAAACCACTTTAAGTATTGGTACTCAACTTTCAGTACCAATACTTACCATCCTCATGACCTTAAATCAATTCAAGTACTGGTACTCAACTTTCAATACTTGTACTCAAGTTTCATTTTTGCACCAAACTGAAATAAAACCAACAAAAACCACTTTTATACAGAGATAGGGTTCTTCTAACCCAAACATAGGCAAAAAGAGAGTTAGGAGAGTTTCCTAACCAACAAATCCATACTTTCCATACACAAACCTAAACAAGTCTTCATACTTTCCATACCTTGATTTCTTATCTTTTTCCTCTTCTTTTCCCTTCCTTCTCCTTGCTTGAACCAAAAGAAACTTGAATAAATGGAGAACAAGCAAACCAAAGTTGGCTCTTCTCCTCCATTGTAAATGGCTTAGCCCCAAATGGGAAATATCTAATCTCTAAGACCATGTTTGGTCTTATCCCAATTTTGCCTAAATTTCCATTTTAGCTATTTGGTCCTTCCTTTTCAATCTATTTGCACTTCAAATTATCACATTTCCTACACTAGCATATCCTCTTCTTGTTTTATGATCTTTGAGTCCTTAATCTGAAAAATTACCATTTTACCCTTAACTCTTGGATTAATTCTGGCTATATCATTTTTCACTCTTAGTACTTAAATTCCAAAAAAATACAAATTTTACTTTTCTTATACTACAAAATTGTAATAAAACTACTATGATCTAATTCGGGGTGTTACACTATCTCCTTTGAATGATCTCTAGGTCGCTTCTTGCCCCATTCTGACTCCGTATCGACTTGATTTTTTCCCCGTCTGCGATCTTTCTTAATCTACCGATTTGTGATCATGACCAAGCCGTTATCGCTGGATACTTCCAACGTTGAGTATATGTTTGCCCGCCTAAATAACTCTTCCATTATTGTTGGTGGGTCTGGTGTGGACGTATTTTGAAGAAAGGAGTCAATGACCCGGGTCACATGAAGATTTGAAGAATCACATCCATGTCGTAGTAAATTCTATTCACGGATGGCTTCGCTTAACCTCCTTGTGAAGTCCCGTATGGACTCTTCTTCATGTTTCAAAATAGTTTGAAAGGAACTAATATTCCTTTTTTGGTGCATTGAGCATAGGTGCTGCGAGATGAACGCTCCCTAAAGTTCATAAAATGTATTTATTGAGTTTCGCGGGAACTTGTGAAACTAGGAGAGTGTAGGGCCTCGCAAACTAGTAGGGAAAACTTCGTGACAAGAGGAAGTTCATTGTCGGCATTCAAAGTCATCGCTGAATTGTAATGGAGCATATGTAGAGCGTTCCTGACTCGAATTGTTATCAGAAGTTTATATGTGTAGCCGTGAGGGCCTCAGACCGGCGCGGTGTCCTCGTCAGATGGGCGGAATTACGCTGCGGCACATCGACGCGTTTCCTGACACTTCATTTGGCTAGTTCTGCCCTTGGCCCGTTTCTCTTCTTGCCCGATGCAACGTACACATTCAAGACATTGTTGAATGCATGATGCGAGTGCTCTAGCGACTGCCTTGCTACTGCCGGGGAGAGGTTCGCTTAGCTACCCGAGGACAACTCTGTCGTCAACAGGTATCTACATCATTCAGATCTAATGGGCTCCTTTGCTTTATCGTGAGGGTTAGGTACCTTGCTTGATCGTTGTCTTGCACGTCTCTTTCATCAAGATCGCGTTTTTTCCTACTCCTGGCTCGCAAACGACGCTTTATGCCGCTAGACAAACAACATGATCCCGTAATTCCTCATCCACTCTGGGCTTGCTCCTCTTTGTTCTTCTCCATGTTCTCGACGCTACGATTAGTGCCCAAAAGTGCAATTTTTGAACCCTATATTAGATAGGTTTTGAGTGCTTTTTGCGCATTAATCATGTCATTTATACCAATTGTAGTGTTCTAATCTTCTTAGTAGCACTTATGCCATTTAGAGGGTATTTTTGGTTGTTCGTTGTGCTACGCACTGAGTCCAATCTCGAGTCAAATGATGAATCATGAAGCTGGAATTCAAGTCTCAGCCATCAACCAGCCCAAGAATCAATGAGAAACCAAGGCAATGAAGAAATGTGATGCAAGCCAAGACAGTAGGAGGAAGACACCACGCAGAATTTTCGGCTAGGATTGCAGGCCCCGCTAAGATTGCTAAAATTTCACAACCTTAGCCAAAATTTCGCAACCTTAGCGAAAAACACCACCTCGCTAGACCACTTCGGGGCCGCTAGGCATCATTTTAATAAAACCCGATTTCGCTACTTTCCTCACAACATTTTCGGGGTTGGCTTAGCTTAAATCTCGCTTAGCCAGCGAAATTATCCGGCCTTTAGCGAAATTTTTCATTTCGCTAGGCATGTTGATTTCGCCAAGCTAGCGAAATTCTCACCAAATAAATTGATGCCTCGTCATGCTTTGTAATTAATGCCAAAACCGCCTCCAAACTTGGTGTGTGTATTACTTAATTGTCCTATAACTTCTAGCCACAATTTCATGTGTTTTTTGGTATTTTCATACCTCGAGGAGGCCTATATAAGCCCTCTTGTTTTGTAACCTAAGTAACAATCGAGAGCAACAATCAGGAGGAGATATTTTTGTAAGTTTTTATTTTCAGAACAAAGTTTTTATTTTAGGTTTTGTTTTATTTCTTTCTCTTCTCCTTTCTTCTCCCTTTCTGGCCGCTGAACACCTCTCGAGGATGACAACTCAAGAGATATTTTCTTGGCTAAGCCTCCTTCTTTGAAGAGGAAGGAAGCTAGCTTGGTGGTGGGCATATGCATGTTGTTCTCTTTGTACTAAAAGTTGAATGTAGTGTATTTATGGCCCTTGTATTTTCAAACATGGTCGCATGCTAACATCAATATCATTAATTTGACCAATACTTCCATGCTTTAATCCAAAGGCATATTCAAAGTGAGAGAGGTAATCGTGTGGATTCTTAGATGGTCTACGAGCCTCTAAAATGATATTTTATATGTTAGGTTTTCAAATTAGGGTTGCATAGCATTTAATGTTATTGATTTGGCCAATACTCTCCATGCTTTAGGACTATTGTTCTTTAGATGGTCTTTACGAGCCTCTAAGATGATATTAAATGTTAGGGTTTTAAATTAAAAGGGGCCATAACTGCATGCTACCTGTATTGACTCAAATAGGAGTTGTTTCATGGGTGAGGTTTGCTAGTTAAACATAGATCCTGCTATATGCTGTGGACTATAGGTTGCTTGTCATAACGCTGGATAAAACCCGAGGACATGGTTTGGGTTCTAACTTGCCAAGTTGGTGACCTAATTCCTTCAAAAGTTAACTTTTCACCTTTACTTCGCTTACAATTATCGCTTCAAACCATTTCCACTGCTTTTGAAAACACAATTCCAAAAGAGTCCAAATAGAAAGCCTTACCTTCAGCATTCCATGCAAACCATTTTTAGGATGAAAACTCATCCCCGTGTTCGACCCTAGATCTCGTCGATACGCAAAGAGTTTGACTACCGGGCAAAGAGTAGGAACTTAGGTGTATATAAATTTTGTTGATTTTAGCTCAGCCTACTGCGGCACGAATCAAATGGCGCCGTTGCCGGGGATGGTGCCAAACTACAAATGGTAAGTTGAAGAGTACTTGTGATCCACATCACAAGTGAAGGTACCTTTTTACCTCTTTTGCAACTCGCCTGCAGAACCCGCGCTTTTAGCAATTAGCAAAGAATCGCATCAAGCTTCGCTTTTGATTCGGGCCGCTTTTCATTCAGCTTAGTTTTATTGTTGTTAGTTAATTTAATCTGCAAGTTGTTCTGTTTCATTGGTTTCTAAATTTCAGAATGTGTGTATGCAATAAAGGGGATAGAGACACATCAGGTAGATTGCATAGGATAAGTACACAACTTGACCTAGCTAGTGAAGTTAGTGTACCAACTGATACCATGGATCCCATACCTGAGGAACAACAGAGCCAACCAGGAACCCCCATGAATCCAAATGCCTATAGAACCATGAGGGATCACATCCACCTCCCAGAGTTAAGTGTCTCCATCTCTTGTATCATTCCTCCCGCCGAAGATGTAGCAAAGGAGGCCTTATTTGGTACCCCTACTCCCCACATATCATGGTATGGAAAATGAAAATCCATACACTCATATTAGGGATTTTGAGGAGGTTTGCACTACCTTTAAGGAAGGTATGATGGACATGGATTTGTTGAAGGTAAAGGCATTTCCATTGACTCTAAAGGACAAGGCCAAGATATGGCTCAACTCATTGAGGCCTAGAACCATTAGAAATCAATGAGCCATGTCGAATCCCGAAGAAGTTTTTCAAGACTATAAGACCAATAATTTGAAAGAAAAATCTATACTTTTGCAGCTCATGATGGTGAGAGATTTTACCTGTTTGGGAAAGATTTATGGAAACCATCGTTGCATGCCCACATCATGGGTTTGACATTGATGTTGGTGAACCATTTCTATGGTAGTATGTTCCTGCCATGAAACAATTGTTGGAAACTATGTGGGGGTAACTTTCTTTTTGAGTAAACATCCCGACGAGCTGATTTTTTGAACTATGTAGTCGAAACCTCCAAAGTCAGGGATGAACCTAGTCCTAGGAAGTTGGAAAGACCGGGGCCATTGAATCACCAAGGAGGAGAGACAAGTACATATTTCAAGACATAGGATAAATGAAAATCGATCATTTAACTCAAAGAATGGATACGATCCGGAATGAAAAATCAAGATGAAATGCAAACGCTAATGAGTTATCTTCATCCCAATTTTCTCGCTCAATTTTCAATCAATAATTACCCCCAGGAGACCAAACCATGCCCATGCCATAAGTCAAAATAAACCACCCATAGATGCTTCATATGGTGACACTAATAACCCTAATTGGAGAAATTGTCCAAATTTGTCATGGAAATCCTAAACCCCCTTGTGATACGCCCTTCAAGAGCACAAAGAAGATTCTCGATTTCACTTCAATACAACAACAGACATGCCTCCGATATCTTCCCCCGTTGAACAGTAATCCCGAATTTAAGTAAGGTGGTGGGCAGGTTTGTGGCGAACGTATGCGCCGACATCCAAACTAGTCGTAAAATTGAAGCGAGGAAAGTTCACTCAACAGAAATTGACAATATGCATTTGAGACTTAAACTCCGTCTAATCGCTAGCCAGAGTTCGTAAAAGGGAAGGCTCCTTCCCTAAGACAACAATATCAGAAAGTGAGAATGAACAGATCGACCGAGGACTTAAAGGCAAAATCGATGAAGTTAAGGCGCTGTGACTTTACGTTGAAAGGAATTAAAGCCACCAGATCAAGCTACCAAGTCGCCCATTAGTGACCGAGCCACTTCAGAAGAACAAATGGGCGACGTGGAAGAGATAAAGATTAGAATACCCCCTCCATTTCCGCAGATTCTCCGAAGAAAGAAACATTCTGTTCACCAAACAGAAATGTTGGAAGTATTGCGGCAAGTGAAAGTCAATATTCCTCTCCTCGATATGATTAAACAGGTTCCTACTTACGCAAAATTCTTAAAGGATTGTGCACCTGCGAAAAAGGGGGGTCTCTGCAATGTAAATAAAAAAGGCCTTAACTGAGCGTTAGTGCCATTATGCAGCTGAAGACTCCGGAAGTGAAGTATAAGGATCCGTGGATGTCCTACGATCTCTGGCAACATCGGGAGGCATCGAGAAAGCACTCCAAACCCGAGAGCTAGTGTGAATCGCTTGCCGTATTCAATGTAAGGCCAAGCAATTGGGCTTTAGGTGAACTCAAACCCACATCCATCACACTTTCGCTCGCTGACAGGTCTATTAAAATACCAAAAGGAACCATTGAGGACGTTCTTATACGCGGATGATTTTACTATCCAAGAGGATTTTGTTGTACTTGATACAGAATCCGCCTGCACAGGACCTAAATCGTGCCCATCATATTAGGGGGAGACCACTTTATTACCTAAATGCAATCATCAATTGCCTGAATGGAGTCATGCAACTCACATTTGGAAATATGACCTTGGAACTCAATATTTTTCATATGGGTAAAAGGCATATGCACTCGGAGGAGGATGACTTTGGAGAAGTCTGTATTTTAGATACCATTCTGGAAGAACAGGCTAATCAACAGCAAGTGCAAGATATATTAACTTCAGAGTTATCCGATTGCCTTGTTGAGCAACAAAAATTTCACGAAATGAGCTTTTAGGATGTGGGTACTGGAGAAGAAGAATAGAAATTTTACCTCTATCGACCGTAATGAACCCAAGGAACCTCAACAAGAGAACTCAAACCCCTCCCCTACGATTTAAAGTAGCATTTTGAGGTAAATGAGCAAAGCAAAGCCTGCCAGATTTCTTCACTCGCTAACTACCGCACAAGAGCATAATCTCCCTGCATCTTCTCAAAAAGAATAAGCAAGTATCGATGGAAAATTTATGATCCGAAAGGCATAAACCCGTCCATTCGCACTCATCATATCTATATTTAGAAGAGGAGTCTACAAACAAGTAGGGCAAAATTTCAACGAGGCTGAATCCCCCATCTGGCGTGAAGTCGTCAGATAGAGGTCTTGAAATGCTCCAAGTCGGTATCATCATTTATCCCATTTCGGGCGAAGTACAATGGGCGTCCAACTCGTGTGGTGCCTAAGAAATCGTAGAGTAAATAAATCGTGAAAACGAAGGGTGAAGAATTGCCTACCCGTAATTTACAACCGCTTGAGAGTGTGTATATAGATTATAGAAGGGCTCAATGAGGTGACACGAAGACCACTTTCCATCGCTGCTCATCGATCACCGCCGAAAGAGTTTCGGACACCCTTCTCTATTGCTTTTCGATGGGTATTCAGGTACTTCCGCATAGAAATCGCCTTAAGATCGTGTGAAAAGACTACCTTTACTTGTCCATTCTCGCACTTATGCCATAGGAGGATGCCTTTGGCTTGCACGCCTGTACCCACTTTTCAATGAAGGGATGTCGCCAACATGTTCAAGTGATGCATGGTAGAGCGTATAATGGAGGTATATACATGTGATGATATCACAAGATATGGGGGTGATTTCAAAATGCTTAACTAATTCTAAAAAGCCATCTTGCAGAGGTGCATAGAGAAGAATTTGTGCTTAACCGGGAGAATGCCATTTTATGCAAACCAAGGAATTGTATCGGGGCACATTATTTCTAGCAGTGGGGAATTGAAGTTGATAAAGCAAAGGCCGACATTATTTCCAAATTGCCGCCCCAACAATGTGAGAACAATTAGACACCTGTCATGCAAGCTTTATCGACTGGCTCATTAAAGATTTTTTCTAAAATTGCTAAACCCCGATAAGCTTCGAGAAGGGATGCTAAATTATTGAGAAAGATTGCTTTAAGAGTTTTGAAAGAACCGAAATTTCATTTGACTATCGCCTAATAGCTCGGGTACCTAATTGGCGCTTACCATTTGAGGTGATGTGATGCAAGTGATCTTGCTATAGGAGCGGTACTCGCCAGCGAGAAGACGGGAAACTCATGTGGTGTATTACGCAAGCAAAACCCCCGAATGCTACTGGGGAGGAATATACCACTACAGAAAGCAGTTATCATAAAGTATATGCCCTAGATAAATCTCGAGCGTATTTACTGGGATGATATAGTCATTTTTACAGACCATTCCGTTTGAAATATCTCTCTTAACCAAACAAATGCAAAAGCAAGACTCATCCGTTGCCCCGTTACTCGTGGAGTTCAACTGCAACCAGAGATGTGCTGGTGCGTAACGTGGTGGCAGATCATCCGTCAAGGTTAACTATGTTCACGACACTCACAAATTCACCTATTAATGATGAATTTCTCAAGAATCCCAATGCACTGGAGAAAGCTCCCCGGTATGCTCACATTGCCAATTTCCTCACTACAGAGAAATCCCAAATTCGAAAGTGGAGCGACAGATAGGAAATATTTTTGCTAAAATCCATTCTATTATCGGGAAGCATTTTCCTATTCAAATATTGTGCGTGATCAAATCATCGTAAATGTGTACCGAGAGAAACAAGATGACCAAACCATTGCCACGAGTGCTTCAGGTGGTCATTTTGCTTCCCAGAAAACAACAATGAAGGTGCTACTACCGGGTTTCTACCGCCTTCTTATTCAAGGAAGCACACCAAATGTGCCGTAAGGTACAAATGCCAAAGGCTCGGGAAGCCGCTCCTCACGCCATATGATGCCTTTGAACCCAAATTTTAGTTGTTGAATTATTCATGTGTACTATCTTGTGTCTTTTCCCTCGTCATATGGTAATACGTATATTTTGGTGGGAGTAGACTATGGTTCCAAATGGGCTACAATTCCTCGCAAAACCAATGACAGAGAGTGGTAATTAAATTTTGAAAGCCAATATCTTTTCCGTGTCTGGGGTACCGAAAACCATTATTACAAGATGGAGGTTCTCATTTCTCAGAATAAACTACTTTGAAAACCTCAGCGGCTAAATATGTGAAACACAAAGGGCCACCCCTTACCATCCTCAAACAAGTGGTCAAGTAGAACTCTCCGCTAACAAAGGGAAATCACACCATTCTAATGAAGGTGTAAGCACGAATTGTAAAAGATTGGTCTATCAAACTCCATTGATTCGCGCAAGCTTATTACAGATTTTCTGGCATCCCGAATGTCCCCTTATCGACATCTATGGTGGTAAGGCGTGTCACCCTTCCAAAGGAGATCGAAGTACAAAGCCCGGTGGGCAATTAAGAAGTCGAATATGGATCTAAGTAAAGCCTAATCAAGAGGTTCCTTGATCTTAATGAATTGAAGAAATACTTGAAATGACTTCTATTTGAATTCAAAGATTGCAAAGGAAAAATCAAAAAGATGGCATGATCAAATGATAACCAGGAAGAATTTTAAAGAGGGAGACCAAGTTCTTTTATACGACTCCAAACTCCATCTATTTCCAGGCAAGCTCAAGTCACGATGGATAGGTCCATTCAGCCATCCAACAGGCACATCCCAACTGTTCAAGATGAATCAATCCGCATGAGATAATAGTGGTGTTTAAAGTCACCTGGATGAGAAAGAAACCTTATGTGGTGCGCAAAGAGCTGCCAGCGGAAGAGCCCCCACGGATCCTCCCCGAGCCCTACAATCCTCACCATACTGGGACCGTTAAAGGTAATTGTACATATCATGTTTTGTGCTTCCAGCACTATGTAAGTTTAAATGTGTTTTTTTCAATTGAACAATTGAATTGCTACAATCGACAATTGAATTGCTTCATGTTGAGAAATTGAATCACTTTTTATCACCTATATGCTGTAGACTACCTCCACGCTGAAATTCAAAATTTCAACAGCTCCCGCACGCTCAACTTGAAATTTCCCTCGTATGCTAATTCACGCGACCGCACTCTAGATTGTTCCAATAGGTCGTAATCTGTTCTGCCTCCTTTCACTTTGCATAGCCTACTTAAGTATGTTGGCAACCTAGATAGGTTTCAGAGTTATTTATCGTTGAAGACCAATGATGTCTTCCAAAAGGAAAAGAAAAGAAAAGCAAAGAAAAAGAAAAAAAAAAAAAAAGAAAGACTAAAAGGAAAATAAAAGTCGTGGAAGTTTTGCCTTTGAAACCCGAGCACGGCCTACGGTGTGGCGAAGAAAGCCTTTGAACTCGACATGCCCTAAGCCTTACCTCTCCGTCGGGCTTCCCACCCATTTAGCGTTCGCATGGTCGTGTGTGGATAGGTGAAGTTTAATGACTGCTGGTGCTTAATTCGAAGTCATTCGCAGTCCGGTGAAGCCTTTAGGAGTTAGTGGTCAATCGATCCTTTTGGCTTGATGCCCAACCCAATTGGTCATCACCTGGTGGACCCGTTACACCCGACTTTGGTGAAGCTCGACCTTACATCGTATCCCACATTATAATGGAAAAAGCAGCAGTAACTAGCCCTATCTAGGTTGTTCAACAACTTATGCCATGCCGCTACAGTTGGGGGAGGTGGCACTTGCGCTTAATTAGCTTAATCTCGTTGTTACATAAAAGACCCATTGTGACTTCAGGTGGGAAATTCAAGTTGAGAATTATGGATCCAATATCAATCTAGAATTGTTCTCAGAGCGGTTCGACTTTTTCATATCGATTTATAAACTTTGATTTCAATTTCTCATGAGGTAATGTTTATGTGTATATAAACTCTTTTTGAATCATAACCTTTTTGCAAATCACCACATGCACTCTTTTTCTTTATTTTCAGACATTAAGGGACTAGCAACGCTTTTGGTTGGGGGTGTGATTAATGCCAATGTGCGCAATTTTGAACCCTATATTAGAGATGAGGCTCTGAGTGCTTTTTGCGCATTTTAATCATGTCATTTATACCAATTGTAGTGTTCTAATTTTCTTAGTAGCACTTGCTACTTAGAGGGTATTTTCGTTGTTTTGGTGTGCTTTTTGCACTGGGAGTCCAATCTCGAGTCAGGAACGATGAATCATGAAGTTGAATTCAAGTCTCACCATCAACCACCCCAAGAATCAAATGTGAGAAAAACCAAGGCAAATGAAGAAAATGTGATGCGCTTGAAGACAAGAGGAAGATCACCATCGGTGAATTCATAGATTGCAGGCCTCGCTAAGATTGCGAAAATTCTCGGCAACCTCAGCTGTGACTCAACCCAGCCGAAACACCAAATTTCGCTAGACCACTTCAGCTTCGCTAGGCATCACTTTTAAATAAAAACCTGATTTCTCGTCATTTCACAACATTTTCGGCTAGTTTAGCGAAATTTCTAGCTAGCGAAATTATCCGGCCTTAGCTAGTTCTTTTTCATTTTCGCTAGGCTTGTTGATTTCGCTTAGTTAGCTAAATTCCTCACTTAGTAACATGCCCGTCATGCTTTGTAATTAATGCCAAACTGCCTCCAAACTTGGTGTATTACTTAATTGTCCTATAACTTAGCCAATTTCATAGGTTTTTTGGTATTTTCATACCTTGAGGAGGCTTATATAAGCCCCTCTTGTTTTGTAACCTAAGTAACAATCGAGAGCAACAACTGTGGAGGGAGAGATATTTTGTAAGTTTTTATTTAAAATAAAGTCTTTTATTTTAGGTTTTGTTTTATTTCTTTTCTCTCTTTCTCCTTTCTCTCCCTTTCTGGCCGCAAACACCCTCTCGAGGATGACAACTCAAGAGATGCTTCGCTAAGCCTCCTTTCTTTTGAAGAGGCAGCTAGCTGTGGCGGCATATGCATGTTGTTCTCTTGTACTAAAAGCAATGTGTAGTGTAACACCCCGTCCCGAGAGAGTCTACAAGATAATATTAATCGTAGGGGTGTATAAGAGTACCAAGTGTCACACCGAAATATTTTGAGACTAAAACATGAAATGATAAATTTACGGAGCCCTAATAATGGTATTAAACCAAGGGTACAATGGTCATTACAAAAAGGATATTAAAATCAAAATTTATGTGTAGAGATGGGCCATAGTGGAAATTGAATAAGTTACAATTGCAATAATTAAAAGATGAGGGTTATTTCACCCAAGTGGAAAGTTAATTTAACAAAAGGAGAATTAAAACCAAATGTTATTTGGTCTCAAAAGCCTGTTCTAGCAAACCCGTAGGTGAGAAAAGAAGAGAGCCAAGAGGAGGAAGGGAAGAGGGAAGCATGAGGAGGAGGAAGAAAGCAAGATCAAGGTATGTGTTTGATGTGTTTGCCTTAGTGTATTTTGGAATCTTAGGCCTGGGTATGAGATTAGTTCTCCTTTGATCTAGGGTTTTGTGCAAAGAGCACATTAAGTTTTGATCGGGTTGGGGTTAATGTGAGTAAAACCAATTGACGAAAAGAAACTTGGAATCATCAAATTACATGATGTTAAAAAGAATTGGTGGACCTTAGGTAGTGTTCTTGATTTCACCCAAGGTTTTGGTTTTGAGTTTCCAAAACACTCCAATTCACATGTCAGGAGTTGTTTTTAGATAATCTCTGCTAGCTTGAGGTACAGTGAATTATAGAAGACATGGAGTGAATTGGCACTGCAAGTGGGAGAAATAACAAAATTGGGTATTTCGGGTAAGTCCTACCTGGCATAATAGGAAGTCCTACCAGAATCCTTGTTTCCGGTCATTTTGGCCAAGTCCTGCCTGGTAGAAGTTAAGTCCCCACCAGAGGACTTGTTCCAAGCCTGTTCACCGGGCTTCCTATTTTAGCCATAACTTCCTCTATTTATCCGATTTGATTTATCTGCTGCCATGCAAAATAGACTAAGGAGAACAAAACTTAGTTAAATAGGAATCACCAATTCTGATCCCAAGTGGCTCAAAATTCACTCCAAGCTGGGCCACAGGCAAGAAAAATTCCTGCATCAGTTTTGGACATAGAGTAGTCCGGTTGTTCGAATGTACTTGAGTTTCGTTCGAATTGGGTGATTCCAGTTGAATAGAACCCTTTAGCACCTTAACTTTAAAAGAGTATGAAGAGTGTGACTAAGTCTGCGGAAGCACGCTGTTATGCGATTAATTTGTCGTCGTATCGTCAGAACAGACAAGAAAAAAGAAAGTGGGATGTTTCGCTTTAATCTATATTCAAGTTAAGCAAGCAAAGTGGTGAGTGTTCTAAACTCGCCATTTTTCCAAATACTAGTGTATTATTATTATTATTATTACAAATTGCTTTACACCGGCATTTTATGGTTTTGAAACTAATTTTCAAGAAGCAAGCAATGAGATAAAGGCAAAATGGTTTTGAGTTAAACCATTTTTGAAAAGGTGCTACTGGTTTTAAATTGTAAAACCGCTAATTACAAGCAAGGCAAGTAAATGGTTTTGAAAAGTTAAACCATTTTGAAGCAGCAACTAAGCAAATGGTTTTGAAATAATTAAACCATTTTTCGCTAGCGGGCAATGGTTTCAGCGTAAAACCATTTTACAAAGAGCAAGCAAGCAAGCAATGAAAGGTTGTGAAAACAAGGCCTTCCTAATGGCAAAGAAACTCGGTCGTAGGTATCCCGCACGCGTACCTGCGTGGTGTTAGGATTTCATACATGCATTAGGAAGCTGGCTCGGCTCAAGAAACTTAGACATACATCATGCATTTAAAGGAGACCGCACATAGGGGTATATATAAGGTTATGAGCCTCAACTAAGCATGGTGCCGGCGACACGAGGTCAATTCCACCATATTCACCCTAAAATGAAAAAGGTGACGCCGACAAAGGTCCTTCAACGGCACGGAGCATAGGTTCCCGCAGTTCACTAGGGCATGATAGCAAAATAGGCCTATCAAGGTTGATGTTTTATAAGCATGATACGCCGCTTTGAAAATCAACGATTGTTCCGGCCGCCAAGGCTTCCGAGAGTTTTAAAGCAAATCCATGAGCTAAGCTCCGCTTAGATTTCAAACGATCGGCTGAGCCAAGCTCCCTGGTTTGGCTTTTCAAAGCATGTGGTTGAGCTCAAGCTCCCATTTTTATAGAAAAAGTTTGAGGTTTTTAAATCAAGGTTTGTGAGTTTTAAGAACTTTTCAAGCATGATAAAGCAAACAGAAAACAAAAGAAAAAATTATGAGAAGTTTTATAAATAAGCAAGCAGAAATAAGAGTTTTATAAGCTTTTAAAGAAAAGAAGCAAAACAAACCTCAAGCAAGTATTAAAGAGTTTTATAAACTTTAAAAAGCGGTACAAGTATAAGCGACAAGAGTCTGAAAAGTAAGCGAGCAAGAAAAGTTTTAGAAACTTTTTAAAGAAAGCAAAAGCAAAGAACAAGAAGCACGGAAATATTCGTAAAAGAGAGTTTTACATGTTTGAAATGTTTTAGGAAAAGAAAAACCGATTTATAAAGCACATGCACTCACTGAGCTCGTTTAGCTCTATTGTTTTTGTATTTTAAAAACTATTTTCAGTGCCAGTGCGAGCCCAATTTTGGAGCCTGATAGGATTGGTCACGACATCGGTATAAGTCTTGTGTATTAATTATATTTTGTAAAACATACTTTGAATATGTATAATGGGACATATGTATGTATAGTTTAGTATGATGGAAATGTATTAGTATCTTTGGTTGCCATATTTTGGATATGGCGTAAATTGGATGTATACAGTTGGAATTTAGACTATGTGCGTAGTCATCTTTACTTAGAAGTTTTCATTGCCTAGATTTTACCAAATCCTAAGTTATAAATAAAGAAAATTTTTTTATAGGAGGTTTAAGCAAGCCAATAGAAACCGCTTCCACAGGATTCTAGTCGTTAGAAATTGCTTGGTGAGGATTTGTGAAGTGGCCATTTCTGCCCCTTCTTGCAGCCGGTAGGGTGGGGGTGAATAATCGAGTAGTGTATTTATGGCCCATTGTATTTTCAAAACATGGTTGCATAACATTATGAATATCATTAATTTGGCCAATACTCTCCATGCTTTAGAATCAGTGCATATTCGGTGAGAGAATGCTTGTGATTCTTTAGATAGTCTTTCTGAGCCTCTAAATGATATTTATATGTTAGGTTTCTCAATTAGAAGTTTGCATGGCATTTAATGTTAGTGATTTGGCCAATACTCTCCATGCTTTAGGACTATTGTTCTTTAGATGGTCTTTTCTGAGCCTCTAAGATGATATTAAATGTTAGGGTTTTTAAATTAAAAGGGCCATAGCGCATGCTACTGTATTGACTCAAATGGAGTTGTTTCATGGGTGAGGTTTGCTAGTTAAACATAGATAGGTTATGCCGGGGGACTATAGGTTGCTTGTCATAGCGAGGATAAAACCCAGGACCTTGTTTGCCACTAGCTTGCGAGTTGGTGACCTAATTCTTCAAAGTTAACTTTTTCACCTTTTACTTTCAGTTTTTACAATTATCAGTTTTCAAACCATTTCCACTGTTTTTGAAACACAATTCCAAGGGAGTCGAATAGAAAGCCTTACCTTGAGCAACGTCTGAACCATTTTAGGATGAAAACCCATCCAGTGTTGAGCCTGAACCACTATCTTTGCGTTAACTGACTACGGCGTGTAGAGCATAGGTGTATATAATTTTTGTTGTGATTTTAGCTCGACCTACGTAGCTGAATCGAGACGCCAATGAAGAAATTGAACTTCGAGCTGTTTGGATTCTGGGGATTCTTGATCATTGAACCTATCGGATGAATCGGATATGGGGAGGGGGGCAGATTGACGGTGCTATTGGTGTAGAAGGGCTCTTTGGATAGCTAGCCAGACCAAGCCCTTGCACGTCGTTGATGAGAATTTTTGTTCGATTCCCACAGACGGCGCTAATTGTCGTTACCTAGATCGTCTGACCTCCAGGGCATCAAAGAAGCGATATAAACTTGCAAAAAAGGGGGTCCGGTCGCGGTGTGCCGGGCACCTCTCCGATGATTAAGTTAGCAAAATGGTGGAAAACAGAAAGAAGGAAGTTAAAACAGTTGGAGTTGCATACATTTCCCTTATGGGGAGTCTTTGCTTTATACTTAAATTTCTCGTAGATTATAGGAAATATAATCTCCTGATTTTGGTGATAAGATATCTCTTTCCTTATCAAGGACTAGTTATTTCTTATTAAGGATTAATGCTTTTGAGATTTATAAGATTTGGATACCGGGAGATCTGTGGATTAATATCTTGCATGTGATTCCTTTCATAATAAATTTATCCACAACAAACTTCCCATATCTGCACAGATAGGATGGCCAAGCTGGGTTTCGGGATCCCGAGCCCAGGGCCAGACTCTTCCGTTTGGTTGGCTCCCGCATGGTTTTAATATGGTAAGCCGTCTTGGGCAGCTTCATGAGGCGGGTCAAGCGGTGGGCCTACCTGGGCGTTAGGCCAATTGAGTAGTGAGTCTAGGCCTAAAGGCCTTGGTACTCATAATAAGGAGGGAAAGAGTCTCAAGTTTGAGTATCGGGACAATTTACTACATTATAACTAAAATGTTTAATTGTAAAAAATACACTATTATCAATAATAGTTTTCAAAAATAGAAATCAACGAGGGCTAATTTATAATTATCACACATTTTTGTTTGTTACAAAGAATAGATTGTATTTTAAAAAACAATTAACAATCGGACTCAATATATTGATAAGATTTAATTTATGTATTTTTACTTTTATTGGCTTTTGTAAATTAAGTTGCAAGACTATGTTAATAAGATTCGATTATGGTTTTCTCATATGTCCATCCCACCCTTTTATCCGACCTTAAAAGACAAAAAACATTTTTAAAAATCTAAAAAAAAAAATAATAATAAAATAATTTATGGTATTTTACTAAAAACATTTGCACTAAAAATATGTTAAATACACATACAGTTTCGTAAAGCAATTACCATCTTTCTACGCCAATCATTTTGGCTGCCATGAAATACGATAATCTAAGCGCTAAGAGATTGTCACTTGCTTGAAAGAGCTTTCTCAACAGTTTCCTGCCACCCAAATTCACTTCAAAAGGCTATCTTGCAAAAACGGTTTTCCTAGATTTAGAAAGAGCCATGGTTTTCTTTATTCAAAGAAAAAAAAGAAACATTATACATGTTGGTTTGTGGGAGAAAGCGTTATTAATAGAGAAGTGCGTTCTCCACTTCTTGTTACTTGTTAATAAGAATTTTGATGGATCTATTTGATTCTTGAAAAAATCTAAGAAAATGGTAAATAAAAAAATTAATATGAGCTTCAATTTGGAAAATTGATGCGTTTTTATTGAAGTTTAGATTGAGTTGGTCACAAAAAAAGTATAGATATTATGTCGGTGGATCTATATTCAGAATGGAATTTGGGTTGGGTTGGATAGTGGGCTTTAGAGAGATAGTAATTTTGATTTGGTGATATTTAAGAGAAAAAGAAAAATAATTCCTCTTTCAAGTTCTAAAAATAATAAATTTGTCCTTAGAGCTAGGTGTTTAATGTTAGGAGAAGCATTAGTTTGGTTGTTGAAATTTGAGATATTGGATAATAAGAAAAATTTAGTTTATTTGTTGTTGGTTGATTGAGAAAAATTATCCCCTCGTCTTAAAATTTGGAGAATATGGTTATTGAGGTGGTATCTTGTGAGAAATCAACTGAGAAAGCTATTGTTGTATCTTATATTGCTGGTGGAGTGCACGAGAAACATCCAACAAACTACAATGCTTTTATTTAGAAACATCGCTTTGTTGAGAGGAGCAGTTGCAACTAGTTTAGTGAATAATACCATGACTAATACAAAAATAGTGTAGTGATGATAGTGTCAACTCATTTTATTGTTGTGTATGTTATAAGGCATCATCAGATGATGCAAGTTGAACAAATTTTGTGCGTTTACCAAATTGGACAAGAATTTCATTGTAGAGCATAGGGACAATACGTAATTTAGATTGATTTTTCATTAAAGTGATGTTTTCATAGGGACAAGAATTTAAATTTGGGTGCTCATCATAACTTGGTGTTAGTGTGACATGGTATAGAGGAGAGGGTTAAAAAGAGGCTAGCCTTATGGAAAAGGCAGTATATCTATAAAGAAGGGAGGTTGATTCTTATCAAGAGTACCTTGTCTAGCCTGCCTATCTATTATATGTCTTTATTATGCATGCCCAAATTGGTAAAGCGGAGGCTAGAACAAGTTCAAAGAGACTTTCTAGGGGGTGGGGGGCCTTTGGATAAAAGCCTCACCTTGTTAGAAGCGAGATAGTGTCTTTATGACAAATTGAATGATGGTTTAGGATTTGAAACGCCTATTTGGAGGCTTAATAGAGCACTCTTATGTAAGTGGTTGTGGCAGGTTGCTATTAGGAGAGACTCCTTTGAAGAAAGGTTATTAGCCTTAAAGTCGGTTTAGCCTGAGAGTGGTGCACTTGCGAGTCGGGGGAAGGTTATGAGATTCGGTTTTGAAAGTGTGAGAGGAGTGGGGGATTGTTCTCCTTAATGCTGAAATATCTTTAGGGGATGGTAGGAGGGTGCGTTTTTGGTAGGATAAGGGGCGTGGGGAGGAGGCTTTTTGTGATTCTTTCCCCTCCTTATTCGTTTTGGTAGCTAATAAAGGTTTTGGTTGCAGACGTTGAGGATTCCTTGAGGAAGGAGGGTGGATGGATTCCTTGTTTGTTTCTCTAAATCGTTTAATGATTGGGGATTGGGAGGAGGGAGAAAGATTTTCCTTGCTCAAAAAGATAGAAAGGTTTTTTCCTAGCAATGAAGGCAATTAATTTCTAAAAGAGACAAAGGATGGGTGCTTTTTTGTCAAGCTTCTATACAGGGCTTTGGATTGGTGTAGTGTTGTGTAGTTACAGGTTCATTCCATTTGGAATTCTTGTGTTCCCTCTAAGTTGAGTTTTTTCTTGAAGCCTCTTGAGGGAAGTGCTACGTTGGATCAATTAAAGAGAAGAGGAGAGTTCTTACTAATAGGTGTTCCTTTGAGAGGAAGAAACGATGGATCACCTCTTAGTTTGTTGCTCAAAGGCTAGAGGCACATGCAGGATATTTTTAGCCTAGTTGGCATCAAATGGAGTGCACCCTTGTCTGTTAAATGTTCTGAGAAAATTAGCAGAAGAATAGGGAAAATTTAGAGACGGAAAAACGTTTACGTGTCACTAAATGAGAGAGATGGAAGCTTCGAGTTTAAGTCTCTATTTAGAGATGGAGGAAAATTATTTCCGTCTCTCCATTTAGGCTCACGGAAAGAGCTAGTCTCTAAAAGTAGTGATATATTCCCTCAAATTTTGAGACTAAAAATAGAGATCGAATACTTTTAGTCTCTAAATAGAGAGGCGAAATATTTTTCGTATCTAATTTTAGGAACGGAAAGTAAATTCGATCTCTAAAATTGAATACGAAAAATATTACGTCTCTATTTAGAGGCGGAAGAATAAAATCTATTTTTCGGTCTCAAAATTTGGAGGGGTTTAATATCTCTATTTAGAGACGGAAGCTGACCACTAAAATCTCTAGGTGGAATACGAAAAAATATTACGTCTCTATTTGAGGCGGAAAGTAATCGATCTCTATTTTAGGTCTCAAATTTGGAGGAACATATCGTCACTTTTATGACGGAAATTTTCAGATAAATAATTTTATTCTCTAAATAGTGTGACTGTTTTAGTCTACATTTGAGACGGAAACATTTTTCCGTCTCTAAATAGAGACGGAATATTTTTTCGTCTCTAATTTTAGAGACGGAAAATAGTTTCCGTCTCTAAATAGAGACGGAAAAAATTCCGTCTCTAATTTCCGTCTCTAAAGCGATAGCTTCCCTCAGTCTGAGGCCAGAAAATAGAGACCCGAATAGAGACGAGAAAGCGAATCACAGATACATTTGTTTTATTACAACAATTAAATAAATACTACTAATAATAAAATAAAATTACAACAAAACAAAAGCGCATGCAAGCATTATTTAATAATTACAACCCTTGTAAAAACAATAATAATAACACTTAATCTGGCCCAATTAAGGAAAGCATCTGTGCACCATGTGAAGCAACACAACATACAAAATATATCATGTTATCATATAGCATAAACAATTTGCATTAAAAGAAATAAATTATAATAGGTGTGTTTAAAACCAATTAAATTTATAAGGCGCTCTGTGACTGTCTGGCGGTTCTGGAATTTTTCCTTTTCAAAAACATTAAGAGTTTCGTCTCAAAAATTAAATTTTATTGATCTCATCAATAAATTTTTGAATAAGCCGAAAGCCATCAAAATCACATTAAAAACGACATATTAGCGTGTAAATCTCATTACACATTAGGACCCGAATACCTCATCTCTAAATAGAGGCGAAATATTTTTTAAATGCAGCCAATTTTTGTCGAATACGGTAGAGTGCGGAATCGACAAAATTTATATCCTAAAGCTCCTACCATTGTAGCAAAGCTACTATGATACCTCTTGATTCAAGGTGGGTTTCTGAGGATGGGTTTTCTTCGTGTAAATGATTTGCAGTTGGCTCAAAATGGTGAATTTCAATTTGGATTTTAAGGTTTTGTAAAAACAGTGGGTTGAAATGTTTGTGAACTAAAAATAAACTGAACTAAAAATATGAAAAAGAACTCCTTGAGCATAGGGCTCTTGAGTTGGAATTCACGAAAGGTAATGAGAGGTCCTCGGGTCATTTTCCTCGCGTTGGGGAGAATGACATATAGTCATTTCCCGAACCGAATCTTCATTTAGCTATCTAAACTGAACCCTAATAATTTTTCCTTTTGAAATATGGCATTTAATGAGCATAAATGCTCCCGGACAATAAAAGCATATCCCTGATACCCTGTAACTAATAGAGCCCAACTAATAGATCCTGATTGGATCTAATAATCCTTTGAACCTAAAAAACTTGCCAAATACGAGGTTAGTCGAGGTACATTTAAGAGATTTTAACCTAGAGTGAGAGATGGAAACATAAATACCCATAAATGCTTGCATTAAACACATGAGAACCGTCATTTTACCTCAAAACCCTAGCCCAGTAGCCCTCCTCTTCAAGGAGAAAAGCGGTCTAGCCAACCATCCCTTGAGTTGTATCTATCTCAAAGGGTCTTTAATGAAGCGAAAGCAAAAGAAAAGAAGAAAATGAAGCGAGGGGGAAAAAGAAAAAGCAGAGAACTTACGATTCTTTGTATTTCCAACTAAGCAAAATTTCAAAGTTACAAATCTCCCGAGTTTTTCTTAGGTAAAATACCATTATGCCCTCAAAAAGCATTAAACAAAGAGGGTAAAAAAGTAGAAAAGAAAATCAAAAAGTCAACAAGGGAGGAGAGAGGGGATTTCGCACACATGAAATTGGCACCAGTGCCAAAATTGGCACCAGTGCCAATTTTCCTGCTCTGTTCTTCTTCCATTCCTCTTCTGCTCCTGTTCTTCTTTTGTTCTGCTCCTGATTTTTAATATGCAAAGCAAGTTTTGGCTCGGATTCCTCGTGCTTAGTTGATTCAACAAATTTAGCATTAAAAGCTTGTAAAAACTACAAAATAAGTCACAAAATGTGATCAGAAGAAAAGCTGGGACCTTAATGTGCGAATCGGGTCAATTACGCTGATTAGTACACAAAAAGTGCTCAGAACCTTAAATAAACAGGGTTCAAAACAACACTTTTTGAGCACTAATCAATTTTAGAGACGGAAACTATTTTCCGTCTCTAAATAGGGGAAACGAGGAATTTTTTAGTCTCTAAATAGAAACAATTTTCTTTAAAGATCTCTAAATGGGGAAACCGGAATCCTTTAGTCTCTATTTTCGAGATATTTTCCCCCCCCCTCTCCCTTCTTTTCCTTCTCTCCTTTATTTTTTCCCCCTTTCTCCCTTCCCTCCCTGTTTGGCCAGGGGCACTGTGCCACTCTCCCAGCCGTAGTCAGGCGGGATGTTCCTCCCTCGCCGCACGCGGCAGCCCCTCCCAGAGTCGGCCCCACTTCCCTTTTCCCTTTTCTTCCCAGTCCACGTGCGCCTCTCTTCCGCCGCCGGCCTTGGGTGCTCCCCTTCCTCCCCGTAGACCGCGGTCGGCTTCCTCCCCTGTCGCGTCGGCTTGACCGCGTGCTCCCCTTTCCTCCCCCTTGGCTGATCGCTGCCTCGCCGCCACCGCCTCCTACCGATGGCGTCGCGTCTCCCCATCACCTAGCGCCACGGAGGTAAGCATCACCTCTCTTTCTCTGTTTTAGTCAAATTTAAGTTTTGGTGGCTTGAATTTTTAATTTGTTTGTATGATTTTTGGGATTTTGTTGTATGATTTTCAATCCCATATTTCTTTTGCTCCATATACTTGCACACTTTGTTTGCACCTTTTCCTGCATCTAAGCTGTTTATTTTCATCACCAAAAAATAGTACCCGACTTCTTTGTAAGTCACGGTCATGTTGTGGGTTGCGATTGGTTGATATTTCTTGAAGTGCCGTGCTAATGTTTGACCAGGGGGATAAGGGACATTATAGGGAACTCTTATCGGATTTTTACAAATATTTATGATTTTAATTTGGGAAATGAATCATTATGTAAAACTAATTAGGGATTAAAGAAATAGTAGAGAATTTCAGAGAATTGAGTTCAAATAAAATCTGATAATTGACACGTGATGGTACTAACTTAGGCCCATGATTTTTTGCTAAGCGGAGTTTAATATTAATGAGTAATATGAATGAGGAAGTTGGATGTATAGAAGATTAACACGAGATGGGTATATTAATTTAGAATTTCTTTGAAGAGTTGACACTTTATAAATCATGACTCAGCTGCTGCATACATGGACTGGTTTGAAAATTAGATGTCCATCGAGTCTGAAACACAGATGTTATCACCGGCCAGAGGAGGTGCATCTCATATACCACTAAAAATGGATTTGTACTTAATTATTTTGAATGGACAAAGGCATGGAGAGCCATTAATTAGTAGCTCGTCTAGAAGCTTGTAGTGGAGCAGATTGTTGGATCACGATGTTCTAGGGTCTGTATTGTATGATGACAATGTTTGTGATACGAGAATCCATATGTGCAAATGGTTTTGGCGTTCGGAAGTTCAATTCTATTGATTTAGGTAGGTGCGAGAGGAACCGACTAGATGCCGGTAATTTTTCGGTTACTTAGATGCGGTGACCGGGGTGTGGCTGGATGTGATATAACTGAGTGGGATGGTTGCTCGAGATTTTTAAATATTATCGAAGGTCATATTTACGTCGAAGTTCAGGCAAAATCTGTCGTGGTACAATGACTCTTACCCACAGATAATATGGTTGGCTTGATTTTATGAAATGAAGAAGTTACTCAGAGTCTTGGTTTTGGCGGTTGAAAAAAATTGATTGTTGTCGGCTAGGATGTATGATTTTTGGGGATGACGTGGGTTATTAGGGTTATAAATTTGCAATCAATCGAGATTCAAGCGACCCGATTCTAATAGGAGCGAAGTGAGTGTAATAGGCGGATGTATTATTTTCCCTATTGCTCCAAGACTTGAGAGGTTGTATTAAGTGGATGGCCAGGCATCTCACATGAGGTGGCATAATGAACATGAACTGCAGTGGAGTAATGAACCATCCATCGGATCTTAGTTGCATGGAAACCTTTGGCGACATTCACCCCGGAATTTTTCTTCAGATAGTAGAAATGTGAAATTTAGGTTAAGCATAGATGGATTTATTGCTTTTGGGCAATCGGACCAACAATACTCATAAGTGGCCAATCATCTTAATTAGTATAATTTGCCCCACTGGATGTGCATGAAAGAAACATGTTGTGATGGTGTCTTGGATCTTAAGAATCAAGCAAGGGATTGATGTTTTCTTGATAATTAATATCAATTGGCACAGTGGGAAGTCGATTATTACTCACATATGATGTGTCCACTGAAACAAAATTTCATGATGAGAGCAGCTTTGATGTGGGTATTAGCAGATTTCCTGCATATACCTCTTTGTGGTTGATTACCTGTGGTGAGAGAATTAACTTGCCCTTCACTATGGAAATGATTGATGTTTTATCTGGCTAATGGGTGTAAAAAATATACGTGGTTTGATAATCACGAGAAAATTTCTCAATTCGAATGCCCTTTTAAACGCAATATGAGATTTCTTAAGAATAAAGTTATTCTTGCCCTGTCACGTAGATGGGTGAGGATGACTGTGCAAGAAGATTGAGGAATTAGGGTTGATGAAGTAAACAGAAGTTTGAAGAATTTGGAGAAGTCAATAGTATCATTTCAAAAAATTTTAGGTGGCGAAAGTAGTATTTTTTTTGAGATTTACATAGTGGAAGACAAATATAATAAGACATAATTTGGACGTGATGCACATAGAAAAGGTTTCGACGAATATTTTCAATACGATCACCGAATATTGAAGGGAGGAGCAAAGACAATGCAAAATCAGGCAGTTGCAATTGTCTTGTAAAGAAGCAATGAGTTGGATCGGGATTCTCATGGCGATAAATATCCAAAAGCTTGTATCACTTTGGATAAAGACAAAAAGAAGTGTTATATGATTAGTTTGAAAAATATAAAATTCGGATGGATATGCCAGTAAAACTTAAGCGAGGTGTGTTAGAGTATGAGAAAATTCAAATTGTTCGAATGAAAAGCCATGATTGCCCACGTTTTCATGCAAAGGCGATCTTGGAATTAAGCTTTTAAAGTGGTGTTGCCTTCTAAAGTTTGGGAAACGATAATGAGTTAAGCTTGTTTTTCAAAGAAAACTGACTTCCCTGCGGAATATGATAGGCGATATGGAAAAACTAAGGAGAAATTTACATTAATCATTTGCAAGTGGAGGGAATATTTCATGAGCTTTTGACATTATGGAACATTCTGGAAATCATTTAGCACATGAGGCCAATGCGGGACAGGTTCAATATAGATGGATGTCCCATTCGAAGGTAAATGCCAACTCTTGAAATATATATATATATATATATATATATATAGAGAGAGAGAGAGAGAGAGAGAGAGAGAGAGAGAGAGAGAGAGAGAGATTTTCATAATTTGTTAGGCTGATGTTAACGTGATTAACAAATTTCATGTAGGTATCTGTATCATTTGAAAAATTTACGGATGACGATGGTGGCGAACTAAGTGCCAATGAAGGAAATTTACGGATATTCACGTATCTAGGTCGATCACATGGAAATGCAACTATAAGAATGCTTACAGATTATGAACTAGATGTTGCACATGGGTTACATATTATCGACCAGGAAGAAATTCAACCATTCAGGCAAGAAGCGTAATTTATCGTTTGAAGTTGCTAATTTGTTTATTACAACTAAAATGGATATGTAATTGCTACTGCGGGTTGATGCAAGGAGTGAGGAATGGTTATGGGAGCTTATGCCACATATAACGCAAAATGATATCAATAAGGAAGTCGAAAAACACTTCTTCATGGTTCAAGACATATGTAAGTTTGACAAACTACAACACGCACTATATAATTTTTATGTAAATGGATTAAATAGCAATTAACATTTTCGTTATACCGCCACAAAATCCAATTGAAAATAATTTCCATATCCGACGTTGCTAAAGGACCTCGCATCGCTAAATCTTACCCTTGGCGATTTTATCAATGGCTTCAAATATCATACACAATCGCATGGTAACAATAGGGCAAATCTACAAACAAGCTGGAGTTTGCATTAAGGGTGAATTGATGGATTATTATGGTAAATTGGCGTAAATCTTGGAAATTGAATACCCTGCTTTGCCAATAAAACATTGTGTGCTATTTAAGTGCGAGTGGTTTGATCCAACACCCAATGTTGGAATCAAAGTCAACTATGCCTACAACTTGGTTGAAATCAATCAAAGGAGAAGACTTGCTAATTTTGAACCTTTTGTGTTGGCCATGCAAGCAACTCAGGTGTATTACCTTCCTTTTCCTAGCCTTTGACGAGATAAATGGATCGGGTCACAATTGTAAGGTAAACCAGAAAGCTCTAAAACAGTCACAAGGCAAGATAAATGAATCAGTTAGGCCTTTCGTAAGAGAGGAGGGGCCAAAGGAAATAAAATGAAAACTTGCCATGGATAATGAACCTTTGAATAGTATGGACAATGAATTTGTTGACATTGATTCGACGAGGAATCCAAATCTTTACATCTCTAATCGGAAAGCTAATTTGATTCTAATTACCGAAACGAAGAAAATTGTGATAATAATGTTGATGATAATAATAATTGTTCACCACGTGAGTAAAACGTATAATTTAATGATTTATTATTATTTATGTTTCAATTAACTTATATAATTTAGACATTTGCATTATCGACCGAGAGATAATCATGTATATGTAATAATTTAATGTCTAATTATGATCATAATATTTTCAGGTCAAAACATGAATAATAGAGGCTGACGGATCGATGCAACTCCGAGGGTCGATGCTCGCTTCATAATGGGAGTGGACAAATAAGGATGTACCGCACGCACTCAGATGCATGGCACTTTCATCGCCGCGATCCATGCCCGCCATCCTCGGCTGCACCATGCCTCACTGCGCCTAGTTCGGGAATCCACCAACAACGCAGCCGATAGCCTCGATATCAAGAAGGTCCATTGCCCTCGTTCCATGGCGCTACGGGCGATATATATTGTCATTGGTTTTAAATGCTGAGTTATAATTTTTTTTTAACATACTCTCATGTGTATCCACGTATAATTACATTTTCGTTTCCTCATCCAGATTTATCCTCTCGCATTTGCTCACACAATGACCGGTACATTCAAGAAGAGATTAGAATTTAATGGATATTTGTGGAAAAATATCTCTGTAGAGACAAAGATGTCTTTACTTTCAAGAGTTTCGTGTAAATAACTTATTTAAAATATTTTGACTTTTTGTATGTTAATTAATATATACCCTAAATTATATATAATATCAGGAATATATATATTATGTTCATCCGCTTTGTTTATTAAAATCCTTCAAATCTTTATCGAATTCCTTCCATCGATCACCTCGCCTACGACGCCGGGAGAAACGAGTCTGTTCATACAAGGATTTTCTTAATAAGTCGCACGCCAGTGCGCGAATCTACCAGCGTATATGCCAAGACATTCGGGGCAACCGATGATCGGGTCATCATCCGCCGCTACTCATCGATCACCTACTAATAGTAGCGGAGGACCGTATGGGTTAGTATTTCCATACACACCGATAACATTGTCCCATCAAGAGCATGCCGACTGCATCTGTAAGTTCTCACATATCTATCTTCTAAATGATATTATTTAGTCCATATTGCATTAGCTTGTTAATGATGAACAATTTATTCACCGTAATAGTTGCAACTCTTGATAATAATCATACGCTTCGATCGAACGTAAGGAGGTGATATGCACAAATTGTGAAAGGAGTTTGATATGGATTTTTATGGGTGATAATATAAATGTAAATGTATTTTCGAGGTTCGAACAGGAGGTTTGTTAAATATATAGGGAAATTTCACGAACAAATTTTTAAATTATGGACAATCATAGTGTTTGGGACTCATAATCATAACGCTTGATCAATGAAGGAGGATGGGCAATAAATTGTGAAAGGAGTTTGATATGGATTTTTATGGGTGATGGTTATAAATGTAAATGTATTTTTCTTGATTTGAACAGAGGTTTGTTAAATGAGATAGGGAAATTCTCACAAATTTTTTAAATTACGGACAACCTGTTACTGGGCTGGACTCATAATCATATAACGCTTTGATCGAATGAAGGAGGATGGGCACAAATTGTGAAAGCAGTTTGATATGGATTTCTATGGGTGATAATTATAAATGTAAATGCATTTTCGATGTTCGAACAGAGGCTTGTTAAATATATGTGGGAAATTACCGAATTTTTTTTAATTATGGACAATTGTTAGTGTTGGGACTCATATTTCTATTACGCTGGTGTTAAAATAACAACACATATCTACATGTATTCTTTTATTAGAGTCTTACGGGCCTATTACCTTATCCTCATGAGTAGCTTTTACACACTCATACGCTAATCATGACACAGTGACATTCGTCACGATCGTGGCTAGACAAATTCATGTACGCTAATTTCAAAACTTAATATTCATTTTCTTAACCTCTTTAGTTTCATTTTACTATTTACATAACATTCAGCTTAATTTTATTACAGGAGCGAGAAGCAGAGAGATTTCCTTTAGAGTCAAGCAGATGAATCCATGATAATGTTGACTATGCTCATGTATAGTTATGAGGTCATTGGCAGAGGGATCGCTGTGGATTCGGGGTCTTTGGTTTGGGCTCCTACGCGAATGTTTGTTATTCCCAGATGCGTCCTCCTCCTGGCCACGCGAGCGATAAGAACTACCAATGAGCAGCCATCAGCCACGCGGCACCTGGCCGGCGTACTAACTGACCGCGACCGACAGTCAAGGATCCCCATTAGCCAGATTACCCTCCGCGACCCGTTAGCACCGTCACGATTGTCCGCATTCTCCTCCATCTAATATTATTTTTAGAATTATTATCTTTTTTTTTGTAATCTCACTACACTTTTTATATATTAATACATTATATAATACAATATTTTCATATTTATTTATTGTTTATTTAATTTTTCATTATATAAAAATTAAGAATAATTTAAATTTAATATTATTTATTTACTATATTAAAAATTCCAATAAATTAGAGACGAAAATTCATTATATAAAATTAAGGAAAATTTAAATTTAATATTATTTATTTTAATATATTAAAAACACAAAAATGTAGACGAAATAATTCATTTCGGTTTCATTTTTGTGAGACGAAAGGGACATTTCTCGTCTTCTAAAATAGAGACGGAATAATTCATCTCGTCTCTATTTTTAGCGACTGAATTGATTTTCCGTTCTATTTTGCAGGATGCATCAATTCATTCGCCTCTATTTTTGTGAGACTAGGTGGACTTTTCTGGCCTCTAAAAATGTAGACTTTAACTCAAGATTCCGTCTCATTTCTCAGAGACGGAAACTCAATTCCGTCCCTAAAAATGTGGCACTAAACCCAATCTTGCCCCAAAAAATGGGAGACGTAACATTTCGTCTCTAATTTTAGAGACCGACTAAATAGAGACTCGAAAATTCCGTCTCTATTTCCGGGTCTCTATTTTTCACTGGGAGATCTAATTCCGTCTCTATTTTCCGCCTCCTATTCTCTTCTGACATTTTCTTAGAGCGAAAGATACCCTTCAATCGGGTATGGATCATTTGTCAAGTAAAGCCGAAAGCATACTAATATGTTGTCACGCCCGACCCGATCAAGCATCCGAACCTGAGTCCATGGATGCTATCTATACTATATCTATACTTTTACCCATCGACTCTTATTGACCTATTCTTCTCGTGAGTCGCACTTGTACCGTAGTATACAAATAATTTCAGAATAACAAAAAATCATTTTACATATACAAAAGAACTACCACCGGAGCGGTGTCCATCACACTCTATACACACATATACGTAGTCCCATTTACCCATACATTTAAACTTTCTATTACAAACACACATCGATCAAGGGAAGCAAATACCGGGTGAGCACATATCTCCGAGCTTCGCCTTCAATACGGGAATGTCTTGGTCCCTCTATCCTTGTCTTCGCTTCCCGTACCTACACTCCGGGATTGAACACCCGTGCTAAGCTTTACGCCATGGGAACATAAGCATGGACAACCACCACGCATGACCGTCACAAGCTTATACATATGCATATTATCTATCTATACACATTTATAACTTTAATTACTTATCATCTCTACATTTCATCGTATGTCAATCTTTTCTATTACATGTCGGCGTCTTTAGCCTATCTCTTATCTATACTTTTACTATATTCCTATTTCTATACTTTGCATATTCCTATATCATTATGTGTTTATCTTCACGCTTGTCATATATCTTTTTTCTATCTTTCGGTTCTATGTCTTTTATCAGATTTCAGACTATTACGCATATCATATCATTCCTATCTAATGCAATACTTTGCCTATTTCAGTTCCTTGCTTATATCGTATACTTGATCTATTTCCTACTCTATTTCTCAGATCATATTCTTTGCAAGTTTCCTATGCTTACATCTCGTATACTTTTATATATAACCTATCTTATACTATCCTCAGACGTTTATCTATATTCTATACTTTCATATACTCGTTCTTTTAATATGTCTTTTAATTCATTCTTAGTATTATTTTTCTCTATGTTGTAAGTCATGTCTCTATTCTATGTCTGCATATGTTATGATGACTATACTTTCTCATACATACATATTCATACTTGTACTATTGTATACTTTCCTATTATAGGTGTTCATCTCTTAGACTTTCTATATCCCTTCGTTATCTCCAGACTATTCTATACTATATACATTTGTACGTTTTATTCTATCTATCCTATACTTTGTGCTTTTTTGTATACTTATATTTTTCTTGTGTTCATATACTTATTTACATATCAATTTATACTGTACTACTTGTTTGTAACTATTCTGAGATTTTCTATCGCATAGCAAACAAGTATGCTTCTCATATCCGGGTCATATCTTCTATACATATCATTTCTTTGGTTCATGTCCGCAAATACCTTAGGCTGATACGAAACTATGTACCAAGGTATTATCACCGTACGCAGGCGCGATCTCTCGTCTCTGCTAATACCCGAAGGTATCATCACCGCATTTGCACGCTGACCTATGTCGATATGGCGCTATCTGTATTCAAGGTACATCACCAGCATCGAGGCGATCTCGCCTATCAGGTGGACCCTTATGGGCCACCGACCAAACGGATCTATATCATCACCAAACGGCCCTTCACATTCGTTTATGAATATGTCGCGAAGAACTGTGATCTCTCCCTACAGTACAGTTTATCTATCCTACCAGTCCTAAAGCGTACAATTAGTTTTTATTATTTTTCAGATACATATCTCATAAGCATGAATAACTATCATATCATATTGCTTATGCATATATACTATCGTTACTTTACTCAGATTGCTCTCATATCTCGTAGCTCATATTAATGCTCTCATATTTCATAATACATATATTCATATCCTTTCTATCATTTAGTTTTGTCTATCATATAATGTTAATGCATTCATACTCTTTATTCATATTCATATATATCTTTCATATCTTATATCCCTTATATCATTAGAGCATTTCTATCATATTCCTTTATACGCTTTATCATGATTTAGCTATATTTCAGACATTTTCTATATTCCTATCATGTATGTTTTTATTCATTCATATATTCATATCGTATACGCCTTATATTCATATACTTTCCTATACATACTTTACTTCATCGATGCCTTTCTTATATTGTATTTCATGTAATTTTCCATATTACTTACTCTCACATGTCTTGACTATGTCTATCATTCTTGTACCAAGATTTATTCCTATGCTTTGTCATCTTTACTTATCTATATCGTTTTATCATTTATACATTTCTATCATGTGTTCCTAGCATGTTTCATCTTTATTCCTTTCAAGTATGGCTCATCATATAGTCATATCATATAATCCTATATTCATATCATTTACGTATTCCTATCATTTGTGTAATTTTAGACTATCAGTATCTATGATTATATATCTATATTCATATCATATTCATAATTAATGATTATAATTTCATCATATTCATGTTTTATGAACATATCTATACATATTGCATTTTCTATATTTTTCTAGTGACAGTTTGGATTACTCATTTTTCCGGGGTCTTAACTTCATATTTTGACACTATGTCCTTATAATCATTTAAATTTAAGGTGTTAAGGGTTCTATTCCAACTGTGAATCACCCACCTGAGCACCGAGACTCAAGTTACGTCCTAAACAACTCTGATCACTTATGCGTTCAATGGATGCAGAATTTGGCTGGAATATAGCCCCACTTTGAGTGAATTTTTGGGCCACTTAGAGTCAGAATTTGAGATACTTATTAAATATGTTTTGTTCTCCTTGAAGTCTATTTTGAAGTGGCTACTTGAATCATCAAATCGGATAAGAAATGAGCAAGTTATGGCCAAATACAAAACTGGTCGAAACTGGGAAACCAGAACAAGTTCTACTGAAGAACTTAACTTCTACCTAAGAGGACTTCACAAAATGACCGTAATCAAAGTTGTACCGAGAGAACTCAAGTTCTACCTCAGAGAACTTCAAGTTCTACTCTGTAGAACTCTCCGAAAGTGCCCACGGTTAATTTCTCCCATTTTTCCATATGTTTCAACCCCAATCAACTCTATACCTCATAATCACTTCAAGATCACTTCAAATTCATCTTATAATCACTTTTCTACTCAATTCCTCTTTCACTTCTTGTCTTCTTTCAAAAACTTTCCATTAATCTCTCCCAATATCATTCTAATATGGGTTACCACCCATATACACACTAAGTAATTAAGATTTGTTGTAGCTTGATCAAAAAACCCTAACTCAATTTTTCATTAACATGTATCCAACCCAAAAGGAGGATTCTGCTACCTACCTTGTTCCACCAACCCTAATTTCAAGAGATCCAAGGTTGGGGAATGAATTTAACAAAACCCTAGCTGAGACAAGCTATTAACTAAACCAAGCCTTAGAATTTCATAAATCCATACTTGAATTCGCCTATACAAAACCAAAGTTCCATACCTCGCTTTTGCTTTCCTCTTCTTCTCTTCTTCTTCTTCTCTCTTCCTCTTCCTCTTCTCTCCTTTGCTCTTCTCTCTCCCGCTTTTCTCTTTTCGAGACCAAATTGGGTCTTAAAACCTATGTTTGTTAAGGCCATGTTTGGCCAAAACAAAACTCTATTTTTGACTTAAGTTTCCATATTTGCCTCTTTTCGATCCCCATCTCTCTTATTTCTATTCTATCTTTTCTCTATTTCCATAATGGCATATAACTTATGGATTTATGTCATTTGGCATATAACTTATTAAATTTCTATTTTGGCATCCCATCCTTTGGCTTTATTATTAATTCCGGGTATCTTGTTTTATTTCCGAAAATTCCTATTTAACTTTTAATATACCCTAAACAAATCCGAAAACTGCTAGGGTATATTTCGGGATGTTACAGGTAGCCCCCCTTTGCATTTTTGTTCTATATGGCGTCAAAGGAACATAATTGTGTTTGAAAATGACTAATGTCGGTTCATAGATTCTTTTTCGTTTTATAACTTGTGGTCCTATACCAAGTTGTATACAGTTGTTACATCTAACTCTACTGATTTTTGATGTGGATGTCAGAATGAGGGCTAGTGGGTAGTTTTTTTTTTTGGTTTCTTTTCCTTTCGGTCTCTTCAGATTCCCTTTAGCTCCTTTTGTATACCCCTTGTATACTTGGTTGCTTCTTGATACTCTTTGTGTTTGATATATTATGTGTGTTTTTTTCTATAAAATAAAAAAATAAAAATAAAACACCAAGACAATATAACCTATCCTTTTCATGCCTCAAACCAATCATCCTCTTTATCTTAAGGTCCTAGAAAATTTAAAGCTTTAGTAAGTTTTCATAAACAAGAAAACTAAATGGAAAATTAGGAACATAAAGGCTACAGGATAATAATAAAGACTCAATGAGTTGAGTATTATGTGTATCATAAGAATTAGAGTTGGAAATTACTTGTCTAATTGAAGTAGAAAGTTGGAATGATTGTGTTGTACCATCAATATATTGATGAACTCATGAACATAATTTGATTTAATATGTTTTGTTGACCAATCTCGTTCAATGTAACTAGTACCAATGGAGGGTTTGTACTTCTTATTACCATGTTCACCTATATGGCTACCTCTATGAAAACCACTAGGAATACTATTATCCACCATTGCTACTGTGAGAGCCACTTGGAGAATTATCATGACCTTCACTACCAAACATTAGAGAAGAAGGCTATAGAGGAGTCATAGTGGAGGTTTACATTAAAGAAGACCTATCATTAGTGGTAGTGGTAGGGGTCTCGTTAGCAAGAATCTGACTCACACTCCAAACTAGATAGCAGAGAAGCCACCATGAACTTCTCCCAATGGCACATTGTTTCTTTATATCAGTAATAGAAGGTTTACATTCCAGTAAGTTGATCCCACAAACTCTGGAAAGTGCTATACTAATTAGAGAATGAACTTCTATAAAGCTTAGTAATAAACTAAAGAAATGTTGTTATATTGAGCAAATAATTCCCCCATATTTTTTAAAGGCATGCTTAAGGCGAGCCTTTGCTCAAGACACAACCACTTCCTTGTTACAATGCCTCGCTTTCCCAATGATGTTCCTTATTGAAGAGGCGTACCATGTAAACTTTCATTTCCTTTCTAAACACTTTTATTCTTGAAATTTCTAATTATATATTGAAACTTAAATAATTTTATAACTTTTTTATTGAATGTCTCTTTCAAATGTTAGTAATCTTAAATTTTTTTATTAGTTAGATTAAATTTTGAATCATATTTTATAAGAATTTATGTCCATATATAAGAAACATTTCACTTCACCCGTACGTGAGCCTCATGGTTGCTCCCTCGCCCTTATATTGCATACATTAGCCTAAGCTACAAAAGACTTTTTTCGTTTAGGGTATCTTATGGTGCCTTTTTAAACTATGAATTCCCTAAACGAGTTTGAAATCCGTTTAAAAGAGTCACAAAATCTAACTGTAGTAGTAATATAGGGTAACACATGATGCCACCATCATCCCATAATTATAAAGTTCTCATGCAGGCAATCTTCATATTCCCAAGACTTTGAATCTAAGTGGGCATCATTTCTACAGAATTCCACTTTCCTATTTCCACCATTAAAAAGAAAAACAAAAAGAAATCTGAAAAATCAATGGACCTAAGCAAGGCAATTAACTCCATTGAATTTTTCTTTACGCCATTGATTTAAGTATCAATCATCCTCAAGATATGTAATTTATCATAAGACATGAATAATGTCAAAATGTTCGGATAATAAATATAGCATACAAACAACCTGGAAATAACTTAGATCCTCACTTTGAATGACCAACAACAAGAACTCACAATAAAAAACTAGCAAAACCAATACATATAAATCAATGGATAATATTAAAATTTTAATAGCTCCTGAGTCCCAAAACATGAATATGACCTCTAGGTGCTAAATGACGAAAAAGCAAAACCCTATAATCCAACCATACCATGTACCACAAAAAAAGAAAAAAATGAAAAAAAAGGAAGTAGAAAACATTAAAAAGATAAAATAGTCCTATGATGTTAGCCTGATATCAACATGCTAATTCTTTTTTCCTTCAGAAAATTGTGGAATATAGGATTTCAGTCCAATGCTAATTTGAAACCATGAAGTTATGGTTCTCGGGGTTTGTAGTTGTGAAAAAGAGAAAAAAATACATCAAAGGGGTTAGGCTCGCTTTAGTTTTCCTATACCTTTCCACCTACTGCTTGCTCTTATTGATTCTACAAAGAGAAGATTGGTATAGTAAACTCTAGTTTGACAATAATAAACTTTAATAGTAGCCTTGGAATTGCATATTTTAGGATAATGATTAGACAAATTCATCTCATCTTCAAGAAAACAATAAGCATGCAACCTTTAAGTAATCAAAGTTTTGATAGCATCAGGTTCCTTAGGTGTTATATGCAACCCATATCATCAAGGAAATATAATTGCATGCTAATCTTACATCAAATTTCTGAAGGAGCTCATTATGTAGAGAGGAAAGTAGGCAAACCATGTTTGGATCATGTTAATATTTTTAGTAGTTTCATTAAAAATCATTTTTGTATAAACTAACAAAAAATTTTAGTCAGTCATTTCAAGTTAAAAAATATTTAAATATAAGGGTAAAGCTTGTTATATTTGTGAACCATTACAATCATTTTCTAGGTAGCAAAAGATAATATAAATTAGTAGTACCTAACCAAAGAGGTAGAATTTCCTTTAGTTTATGTTTGCTTTTTATTTTTTATTAGAGATTGAATTGTTTATGGATGATAGTTCTCTTACTCTAGTTAGTTTCTTTAATTGATCGATTCTCGTCAGGGTCAGATGTGTAGCCCCTCTTGGTTTGTATATCTTTCTTGGTTTGTGGCAAATTAATAGCCTGAGTCTTTTAGCACATTTTCTATAATTATTTTATACACTTCTTTGTGTATCAAACATAGCATCCAAAAACAAGCATACATGGTATGTGTAAAGGTGCCTAACAAAGCATAGGATACACAAAAAACAACTCATTCGCCTTACTTAAACTTAACCAATTGATAAAGTCCGTCATAAGCAGTAAGTAATCTCTTATGTACTAACCCGTTCCCAAAAATTATACATAAAAGATTGTTAATGTTTAATTCATTTTTCAGTATTATCAAATGCTCTCCTATTTCTCTCTTTCCGAAAGGTCTAAAATAATCACAAAAAAAATAACTTTCCAACCTTTCTTCTTATTATTTCCAACAAAGATATATGTTAACTTATAAGGACATTCCTTATTGAAGAGTGCATCACCTACTGGAGTCTAATAGACTAAGAAATTAGTTGCCATAGTATAATTTCCTAGTAGTATAGATGACTAATACTTCTCTTACTTTTATACTAAATCCTATCTCTTCACTATCCTTTAATCCTTATGATTTACTTAAATGTTAATGTCCCTCCTATATTGGCTTCTTAGGTAAAACAAATCAAGTCTTGATGTAAACCAAGAATTCTAAACAATACTAGAAGGGAACCACTCCGTTCTAACATTACAAAAAAGAAAAAGAAAAAAAAAAAGAGAGGTTTAACTAAGAATTTATCGCACTTCAAGTTTGGCCAAATTATTTTGTCCTTTATATTCATACAAATTGTTTGCGCTAGATCTCTCTTAGAAAAGGCCTCCACTCCATCTCGCTACTTGTTATGAATCTATCTAATGAATCTAAGGTTTCAACAAACTCTTCCTCTTCTTCTCCCAGACCTTTACCATGCATGCATCTTTGGTGGCAGTTATTAAATCCAATGTAGGGAAACCCTATCCTAAGCATAAGTTAACTCACCACCTATACTTCTAGAATTTCACTCTTTCTTATTTCTTTCCCTAAATCCAAATCTTCTATTAAAGGCCTTCCATCCGCATCTCATTACCTTTCACCCACCCAACCTCAAATCCCTCCTCACTCCTCTAGAGTACCATCCCCCTTTTTTCCTCCTCATATTTACCTGTTCCCAGAAGCATTCTATCTCAATAGTGAATCTTCAACACCATTAACCAAGAGTCTTGTTAAGAATAGATAAACTTTCAATACCCAAGCCTCCCCCTAAAACACATACAACTCTTATTCATGCAAACTTTTAGTTAATTTACCATATGTGACTTTATGCCAAGTGCCATATCTCCTTGAAGGAAAATCCCTTTGGATTTTTTCAACTTTAAACTTAGCTTTCTTTGTAATGACTACCTAATAGAATGGTTACTTATTTTATTTGTTTTATTTTATCATAGTTACTCTTCTATCTATTGATAACTATTGTCCTTTCAAATAGTCAGTCATCTATGAAATCTTTCCTTTTTCACATCCCAAGCTTATGTTGATTTAAAAGGATCCCGCATTGGAAGTTTAGTAGTCGGGATTTATGCTCCAAGCACCCGTGACTGCCGATCAAGAGCCTTAATCGATAATGGGCCATGATCCTGCTAAATTTCATTGCATTTAATGTAGCCTCCCATTTAACTGATTATTAAGATAAAAGATGGAGCCCATTTTATCGGGCCCAAGGTTATAAAGCCTCCAGGTGTTATAAAACCCTAATGGGGTTAGGTTACGCCTATAAATACACTCCATTCCTAGCCTCTGTGTTTTGAGTAGTTTATTAAATTTCCGCGCTTACGTAAAACACCTGAGAGAGAAACAAATCGAAAGGTTTCGGAGTGTTTTTCATATCTAGTTTCTTTTGTGATCAGTGCGCCTCACACATCGTGGTAGATCTCGGCTTTCACTTAGAGAATAGCTTGAAGGTCCTGTGGATTCTAGAAGAGATTTTCTGCACTACTACAGGTTAGTAATGGGTGATGAAAAGATATCTATCATACACTGTATTTAACTGTGCGATTCCTGGCTTCCGCTGTGTGATTCCTTCAATTGGTATCAGAGCACTGGTTGAATCGGTGTGTGATAGATTGAATCCATAATTTTATTTCTCATGTATATATGATGTATATTAGATATATGGCACCTAGGATTCTATTATTTATGTTATTTATAATTTTTGTATTAGAATGAATGATTTGGTTTTGCCTTAATCCATGGTAGATTTTGCTTGTATATATATATTTTTTGGGATGTAACAAGGAGGCTAATCATAAGATTAGGTTTCCTCCTTGATTTATTTATTTATTTATTTTTCCCCGCATTTTTTTATATAAAATTCGATTTATTATAAAAAATGTGCGGGCGCCGCGTTGTCGAATGGGCTGATTTTTGCAGTGTGGTTTCTCACAATGGGCCGTTGTCTCGTGGCAAACGGAAGCCAGGTGGCGGTCGGCGGCCGCTTTGGTGCTCGGATTCAATAGTGATGTGCTTGTGCCAAGGCTTTTCGCCAAAACCCTTAAAAGCCAATTCTAACTCGCCCACACCCCATGGACTTACAAGACCAAGAAAAGAAGATGCATAAAAGGAGCATCGTTTGGGCTTCTTGGCCCTATTGGGCTTGTAATTTTCTTTTCTAGGAAACCATGGATTATGGCCTATTAATTATTCTATATTTATAATTGTTTAAATTATATGGATATAACATGTGATATGCGCTTAACATGCCATTTAGAATAGGTGGTGCCATATAATTGCATCATTTGATACATACATGTGCATAATAATATTTGTTTTGTCTAGATAATATTATTATGGAAAACTCACTAATTTATAATAAAATATTTAACGGATGAAGGTTAAAAATTAATTTAATTAATTTGAAACTCCGCTGCTCCATTAAGGGTCCAATAAAATGGTTATGTGATACCCCAACTGATAAGCATGGCCGATTTTATTGATTGGATCTAAAATAATTTCAAATTTTTAATAAGACAGACGGCCCAACGTCGACAATACTTAGTTATTAAAGATAATTTTGAAATTAAAATTAACGGTTATTACATTCAATTCTTAATAATATTAATAACCCTCCCAACGAGGCTCACAATGTTATTAAAGGCCCAAAAAAGAAGATGACGGGAGCTGGGTAAATTATAATAAATAGAATTTATTATAAGAACGGTTATTTATAATAAATATAATTTATTATATGAATCTGGCTATTTATAATAAATATAATTTATTAGTGGGTAAATTATAATAAATAGAATTTATTATAAGAACGGTTATTTATAATAAATATATAATTCTATTATATGAACGCTTATTCGAATTACACGTTTATACCCGGCTGAACGTGTATTCGGCTCCTCTTACCATGTTCAAAGTTTAGTTTATTACAAATGTCTTGCCCAAACTTAAGTATTTGTAATGGAACTAATTATCACAATAAAACATTAATAATAAGTAGTTTATGATTCATATATTTGTATGTTTGTTTGTGGGTGGATTACGTGTTAATATATGTGCTTTTTTTTTTTTTTAAATTTCAGAAAATGACATCATTTAATCCTAGCTACAATTTTGAGTCAAAACCATTGGATGGAAATAACTAATACTCATGGAAAACCAATCTTCATTGTCCTTGATTTTTGAGAGAATAAAATTCATTACAACAACTCCAAAACCTGTGGAGCTCCATCAAGCACGTTTTAGGAAACTAAGAAGCAATTTAGATTGCAACTGGGTAAATACGACAAACACGTTATATTCTCTTCACAATGTCATAACATCCTCGCGAAAGCAAATTAATGATCTCGAGAGTGTATTAGAAATAATTCGCACTCTAGATGGGATGTTTGCTAAAAGTAGCAAAGATCGCTAGACAAGCAAACGATATAAACACTAATGAACACTGTAGACTCGGAGGAAATGCGGGACCATGTTTGCAAAATGATGGGGCACATCAAGACTGCTGAGGTAATTGTGGCTAAGTCGATCAAGAAATGAAGATCGACTTGATCCTAGAATCTCTACCCAATAGCTTGGGCCGGCTTCAAATTGAATTATAATATGAACAAACTCAAGCTTACCTTGGCTGAACTTATGCACCAGCTTCGAGAGTGTCGAAAGGTCTCTCGTGAAGGCAAGTGCTTATCATGCTGAAAGTTCTAAACCTAAAGGGAAACCTAAGGCGGAAAGAAAGCAATGCGCGTAAGAAAAGTCCATTTTTCAAACCAACTCAGAATGAAGAAGCCGGAAGGCAAGTGCTTTCCAAGTGCTATTTAAAGGTCATTGGAAGTTATGACTACCAAAACTAGGTATGGGTAGTATAAATGTTGTTGAGGCTTGTTTAGTGGAGAATTATAATGATAATGGATCATTGATTCAGAGCTACCACCATGCTTGTTACTCTTGCAAAGGGTTCAAACAAAGCAATTCTACTCAAGAAAGGACAAAGAAGCTCAAGTCGGGAAATGGGGAATATAAGTTCCGTAATGGCAGTAGGACTAGTGGAGCTATGTTTTTAATAAGACTTTATGTTTATCGTGACTGTTTATTTTGTTCCAGATTTCATGAGGAATTTGGTTTCTCGTTAGTTGTTTAGTTAAACATGGTTTAACAAAGGCAAGCACCTCGCTTCAATAAAGAGTAATAACGCTTTATTTAAGTCTTATTATTGATAAATGGTTTATATTTTTAACCTTATGTCCTATAGTATTAATGCTATTGAAAATACTGATGATGAGCAATTTCCTTTATCTAAGAAAGGAAGGTTTCCAAATGAAACCTATATGTGGCATTTAATGACGTGTCATATTAATTCTAATAGACCATGGTTTGCTAAAAGTGGAATTTTAAATTCCTTTGATCTTTGAACCTATATCAGTATGTGAATCATGTTTGGAAGATAAATGACAAAGAGGCCTCAAGGCCAAAGGAACGTGTCACTATACGCTGGAATTGGTACACACCGATGTATGTAATTCAATGAGCGTTCAAGCCTGAAAGTGTATGAGTATTTCTAATACATTTACTGATGACTACTCAAGATATGGTTATGTTTACCTAATGCGCCATAAGTCTGAAGCTTTTGATAAATTTCGAGAGTATAAGGCTGAGGCGAAAAGCAATTGGGTGCCCATATCGCGCCTTGGCCTCGACCGAAAGGTGAATACTATTCGAGAGTTCAAGTCTTATTCGCTCAAGAGGGGATAATATCAATTATCATCTCCGGAACGCCAGCAAATGGAGTCTTTGAAAGGAGAAATAGAAACTCCTTTAGATATGGTGAGGTCGATGCTCGCTTATTCATCATTACCCCAATCGTTTCGGGATATAGCTTTAGAAACAAATTTCAGATACATACTAAATTTAGTTCCATCTAAATCCGTTTCAAAGACACCCACAGAATTATGGAAAGGGCGTAAGCCCAGCTTGAACCATATTAGGATTTGGGGTGCTCCAGCACACGTCTTGGTACAGAAACAACAAAAGTTGGAATCTCGAACAGAAATGTGTATGTTTATAGGCTACCCTATGAACGAGAGGAATATTCTATAATCCAAAGGAAAAGAAGGTGATAGTGAGTACTCATGCTACTTTTCTTAGAAGAGGATTATAGAACAATTTTAAACCTAAGAGTAAAGTGGTTCTTGAAGAGCTTGATCCTGGGCTTCGGTATCCTCCACAAACTCCTATTTTTCCACCCCTGTTTCCTGTTGATGTTCAAAGAGGGGAAAATGTACAAAATGTATCCGAAGGTGAACAAACATAGGAAACAACTCAGGACCAAATTCAAGAAACTCAAGAACAAGAACATAATGAAGAGATTGGTAATCCACCTGAACCGCAAAACTTGGATCCTTCAGATGACAACAACCAATGCAACAAACTCGAGCTGGAGATCGATACAGAACTATAAGGTATGTTCTTGTCGAGAGACTTATCAAGTCGCTTTGATAATCCTCGATGACGACTTACCACACATGAAGAGGCATTGAGGATGTTGATGTGCAGAGGAAAAAGGCAATGGACCGTGAGATGGAATTCCAGGGTTCTTAACTCGCTTGGTCTCTTATAGAAGCAATTTAAAGTGGTAAACCTAATCATAAGTGGATCACAAGAGAAAGAGAGACTGTGATGGAAGGTTGAAACTTCAAAGCTAGATTGGTGGCAAAAGGCCAGCACCCAAAAAGAGGGTATAGATTATGATGAAACTTTTCGCCAAAGAGCCATGCTTAAATCGTCCGATTATTCTGTCAGAAAGCAAAGAATCCTCGACATGATGATTCGCAAAATGGATGTCAAAACAAATTTTTCTAAATGGAGTCGGGAAGAAGATATCTATAGCGCAGCAACCGAAAGGGTTCATAGCCTTAGGTCAAGAATCATGGTTTGCAAGTCAGATAGGTCTATTTATGGGCTTGCTAGCATCTGTGTCATGGAACACGTTTGACTGCTATCAAATTATATGGATTCAGAAAGTCCTCGATGAACCATGTGTGTATAAGAAAATTCAAGGAATAGTGGTAGCCTTTTTTTGGTACTTTACGTGAGATGATATTCTCGTTAATCGGAAATATGAAAGTGTTATCGATCGCAAAGGGTTACCCGAAAAAGCGCTTGATATGAAGGACTCGGTAGCTTAATCATATTCAGGAATCAAACTTACTTAGACCTAAGAATATGTGTTAGCTTTATCCCAAGCCTCCTACATTGGATAAAATAGGTGACCAGTTTGGAATGGAAATTCCAAAAGGACTTCTACCCTTCTCGCACATGGAATTCATCTTTCTAAGGAGCAATCACCAAAACTCCCCGGCGAGAGAAAGAACTCATGAGTAAAACCTTATGCTCGGGTCGCTGGGTGGGCCTCATGTATGCTATGCTATATACCAAAGCCGATATCCGCTTATGCAAAGGGGAGGTGTTTCCACTAATCGTATCCCGCGCAGTAGAACATCAGACAAATGTTGAAACATATACTCAAGTATTTAAAGAGAACGAGGGATTATGGCAAGTTGGGGGTATGCCCCAAAGGGGGAGTCTTAAAACACTTGGTTATATGGACTCGCCAAGTGATATTGACTCAAGTAAATCAACATCGATATGTGTTTACCCTAAATGGGGAGCCTATTTGTTGGAGGAGTGTTAAATGTGACTTTGTGTTATTGACCTTACAACTGTTTAATATGTGGTCAGACCAAGCCGCAAAGGAAGTCAGATGGGTTAAGAAATTCTTTGATCTTCATGATACCAAGTGCAGACGCTCATTACCCTTTACCGTGATAACAAGAGGCCGTGAGTACGCTCCAAAGAACCAAGGTCTCACAAAAAGTAGAACACATACAAGAAGTACCACTTGATCCGTGATTCATTGATGAGGAGATACAAAGGGTTACTAAAATAGAACTGAGAGAACCCAGCACTTTTACCAAGTCTTTCGAACTGTGCTCGAGAAAATTGTATGGGTCTTAAGAGGGTCCTGTGCCATTTTAGAGTGAGTGGGAGTTGGTTACATTTGTGCTCTAGGAGCAAGACAAGTTGTAATTTCATTTCTTTCGATATAATAATATGAAGTTTTTGCAATATTATATTTTACGTGATAAGGTCCGTGATTAATTTGCGTAGTATATGATCATATGGATACGTCCATTGAAGACATGATCACAAAGTTCTCATAATTAATGAATTGTTCACAGCTTATTAAATAAAGTTGGCATTTATTTAGACTCCGCAATATTTACGAAACGCATCGCTCGTTATTATAAAATATTGGAATGAATTTGTATCATTCTGAGAGGATCGAAAGAGATTTAATCAAGGATAAATTTCTGTGAAAGGATTTAAATCTCAGGAGATATTAGATATGTTATTTTTCTTAATCCCGAGTATATTATAAATAGATAATTAAGTTACTATGGTTCTTTGAGTTATCAATAAGTGAGGCCTATTTTAAATGACCAATATCTTGACAATTTAGGGATTATGGTATTTTGATTATCAAGTATTTATGAAATATACAAAATGGAATTTGTATGAAATATCCTCTTCCACATGTTTCGTACTGGATATTGAAAGTCACCGTTGCATGGATCCGTTAGAGAAACCGATAAGTCAAGAGAATAAAATAATTAGTTGATTTACGTAAAAAATTATCAATTAATTATTGATATTTTAAGCAAAAGGAAAATACATTTAATATAAAACATTATTAATTTTGGCATTCATCCGGTTTTTAGTGGAGTAGCCCGGATAAGATTATTGTCCCGCATCTGCTTCTAAGCAAGTGGGAGATTGTCAGATTTATGCTCGTACACCCACCGATCAAGAGCCTTAATTGATAATGGGCCATAGATCCCCAAGCTAGCTCATTAGATGACAGAGCCCATTTAACTGATTATTAAGATACAAGATGGAGCCCATTTTATTAGATCCAAGGTGTTATAAAGCCCAAGGTGTTATAAACCCTACTGCTAGGGGGTTAGCAAGCCTATAAATACACTACTCATACCTGTGTTTTCGAGAAGTTTATTAGCCTCTCCGGTGTTTATGAAAACACTGAGAGAGAAACAAACCGAAAGGTTTCCCGCAGTGTTTTTCGATTTAGTTTCTTTGTGATCAGGTGCACCACATCAGATCCGTCACGAGAGAATAGCTTGGAAGGTCCCGTGTGGACTTAGAAGAGATTTTCTCGTGACTACTACAAAGTTAGTAAATGGTGATTTAAAGATATCTATCATACACTGTATTTAACTGTGCGATTCCTGGCTTCCGCTGTGTGATTCCTTCATAGGGTTAATTGCTCTACACCTGATTATCTTGGCCTGGTTCTTTATGTTGGCAACCTTCCCCATTGGAGATTAGTTTGCCTTCTTTTAGATTGATTTTTAGACTTATGATTGCCTTCAACCACATGAATGTCTAAACTAAGTACTTGACATACTTCTTTAGAATATTTTAACCATGTGTAGGTGGGAGACCTAACTCCTACATCCTTCCACTAAATGAGAACCATGCTATAAAGCCCCTTCCATTGCCCTATCTTCGGGGTATAAAAGAATGTCTCCATAATCAAGATATATGAGGGTAGAGGGTCATATAATCTTATTTTTATAACTTTGGAAAATGCCTATCTTTGACCCATTAACTAGTATAGAGAAACAAATCGTAAAGAGGCACCATTTAATCTATCTTATCCTCTCAAGACTAAATCTTATTTTCGTAGAACCGCCAACAAAAGCCCTTATTTGCATGGTCATAGGCTTTCTCGATATCCAACTTACATATGATCTAACTAGGTGTTAACCTTGAGAATTTTTATGACTATGTTTGACAATTATACCATTAAAACACACCTATAAAAAAAATTATACCATTAAAACACCAACAATCTATATTTAATATTATTGGATCAATATTTCATTGATAAGTAGACAAATTTGTCTCGACTGGGACTCAAACCTGGCCCCCTCCCCTCCCTATGCCCATCCTAGCCCTTAACCATTGAGCTAGGCCTTATTGGCAATATTATTGATTAATATAATCCATGTGTAGCATGATAATTGAACCTCTAAGAAACTTTAGACAAACTCTTGGATAGTTATAAATCACATAGTGATTTCACCTATCATCTTCTCAAATATCTTTTTTCTACTCAGAATTATCTTTTTTTTTTTTTTCTTTTCACTGTCATCAATTGTGGTTGTATATGGGAACAAAGATAAAATGTGTGCCAAAGCATTTTCTTTAATCTTACAAATTTATTTTGTATATTAAAGCAAAAAAATTTAAGTGTATTTTTTCACCTTTGGAAAGTGATTTCCTGCCTTTTTATGTATTTCAAAATCAATCTTGTTTCTCAAAAGCGGTCTTATTAGCTATTTTTCCATCTTTTTGTTGGCTGGTTTTGTGCCTTTCTATAGGGTGGTTTTACACCATTTTATGCGCTGGCTTTATTCCTTTTTTGCGGGTTGGTTTTGATGTGCTTCTCAGAGGCCGGTTATTCTTCACAAGGCCAGGCATCTTTTCTATGGGTTGTATTAGAAACTATCACCCAAAATCATCTATAAATAGTGAGTTATAGAGGTGTAGAAAGTGTAAGGGAACAAACTCTCCATGAGAGAATGAGCTTCGGAGCAAGGGGGTATGTTTATGCAATTTTATTACATTTGTTTTTCTCTTGGTTATAGGTTTTTGTTCTATTTCTTCACACTTTCAAGCATTGGTTTGCTTTGGATATTGCTTAACAATATCTCAATAGCCTGATACTTCATTATCTCATAATATGAAGGATCATATATGTTGTTTTAGTGTGTACATTCTGTTTGCGCTAATATATATCTCCGTGAAGGCATGGTATTTGGGTGTGTTTGCCATGTAATGCAGTTGTACAAATCTTTTAGAAGTTGGATTAGATCTATGCTGATGAGGGTTTTGTCTCATCCCACCGAATTTTATGTAGATACAAATTTTAAATTCCTAAGATCAAATCCTTCTTTTCTTTTTGGTCCTTTTTTTGTTGCCAACATAATAGATCATTTCACTTCAAGATCTACATACTTGGCTTGAAATTTTTTTTTTGACTGTATTGTTTTTTTCATATGTTGTCCACATTAGGATTTGAACCTGGAACCTCCCATAAACCCATCCTAGTCCTTTACCACTTGAGCGAGCCCTCAAGGGCAGGCCTTGCCTAAACTTGTTTTGCATCCATCCTTATCTCTTTGGTATTTCCTTGTACATTCTATGCTAGGATAATAGAATCTGTGGCGGCTGCCTAAGAGTTTTTGGATCCTCTCCTTTACTTTCTTTGGGACTCCTCATTTTGTCTTAAGAATCTTTATAAGAACTCTTTATTTATTTTTTTTCTTGATGGTTTGAGTTTTTCTCTTTTTCTACCTTTATATGTTTTTCCTTACTGCTGGCCATATTATTCAAATGTTGTTTGTTCTAGGAGATTTTGTTTTCTATAACACCCACCATATAAGGATTGATAATTCTAATAACTTCAAGCTAAGGCTTCGCATGCCCTTATCCTTTCTTTTTTCTGGGCTTTCCTTCTATCTTGAGCATTTTTTAATTCTTTTAATCTTTATATGCTTTTTATCAGGTGAACTAATTGTGTTATTCTTGCTAGCATGATTACCATGGCAGTAAAATATTTGAGACCCTTTTCTACTTATTATTCTCATCCTGTATTCCCTTGTTGCCCCTTTGATTTATCAAGCTGAGCAAGTATATTATGTTGTTTCCTAAATAGAGATTACCCAATAGAGGAATATATGTTGGGCTCTTATGAACATTTGATTTTTTAATAGATGTTGAATTCATGCTTTTTAGGGAATTTTTTTTTCAAAGTTCATTTCTTTCTATATTGAGAGTTTATTAGCTGAAGTGTTTTTCTTGCTTCTTGGCAATGACATCATAGAATTAATTCCTGGTGACAACGAAAATTATTTTTCTCTCCATTTATTGATATGTACAGGGATTTTAGAGGTATTGTACCCCTAAATTCTTCATCCAAGTCATTGGAACTCTTTGATCTTATTGTTACCAATCATGACTTGGTCAGATCAAGGGTGCAATGGTGCACCCTAGCTTGGATGGTTCTTTAAATATTTGCATACAAGGATGGGACTCATCTCATCCGTCCTGGTTAGGTTGTTAGGTGTGAATGGTAAATATTGTTTCCATTTAGGATCAAGGTTAGAAGATTAGCAGCCTAACCAAAACCCACCATGTTTACATCCTAACGTCTATGACACTTCCCTGTATCATATGTGTTGGGTTTTTTTTTTTTCAGACCATGAGGTGTCCTAAGCGAACCTATGCACACATGGAAGGTGCCTTTAAGCCATACCACACTCAGACTAATCCCCATACGAGCCGGGAGGGACCACAAGGGTGATAAAACTCTACCATAGAACACAACTGCATTCCTAAGGCTTGAACTCGAGACCACTAGTTAAGCTAGGAGGGACTCCAACCATCTCACCTACATGCTTGGTGGTCATCTGTGTTGGGTTTATAGCATCCATATTGATTATCTTGAGATTTTGTCTTTTTGGTTCCCCTTATCTTGAGTGAGAGAGGTTGGGCTCTTAACTTTGTATTCTGTATTCATACAAAATTCCTTATATAATTTTTCTTGATGGTCTTTTTCCTACTTTGTTTTTCATTACTATTGGTTATCTTATGCACATGGTTACTGTCCTGGTTGATATTTTTTTTTTCTTTGACACTTTATCCACAAAGAGTGTTCTTGCAAATAACTTCTATAATTTGCTTCCTAGGGTTTTCACAAAGCCTTCATTTCCATATCTTAATGGTTTTGTCATCCATCTAGTGTATTTTGCTATTTTTGTACCCTTGATTTTGTGGAATAACAAAGATGCCCATCTACTCCTCCTAACTAAATATTTTTTTTAGGGATTGAAAAAAATGAGGAGAAAACAAATGCTTGCTGCTTCTATTTGACGTGTATAGAAATAAGTGAACATTTGGAGGAAATCTCCATATGGGCCTCGATGAACTTTTGGCTGAAGTTGGGATGCTTTCATATGAGATTGGGGATCTCCCAAGCATTGGCAATGGAGGTGGCGAAACAACTACAGAGGTGGGGGTTTCTTCACAAATTTTCAGACAAGCTTCAATCTTATTCTGCACCCTAATCCTTTGTCATACCTGACTGTTTCCTTGCATTACTTTGGAACAATACCATAGTGGAGCTTGATCTTGGTACTAAAAGGATTTTCTGAGGAGATTTGTTGATCTTAACTGATCATGTCTCCAAGAAAATGAACGAGCTAAATCTCATCCGATGTCAAGAAGTTTCAGAACTCCCAGGCGTTGATTGGCATGAGATCAAGAATGGAAAGGTACTCTTCTCTTCTAATCTTGTCAATCAAAATAATTTGCTTTTGGATTGAATGTCTGCTTGCGAACTATCGTTTCGTTATTGATTACATAAATTTTACCCTCTTTATATTTCTATAGGTTCTTTAGTCCTCGTATGACAAGTAAACTCGTGTGGTGTGCCAAGCAAAGACTTAGAATTTGTGATCAAGGGATAAAAAAAAATGACACCAAAAGGAAAGTAATGTCAGCTACAACAACAAAAAACCGATCAACAATTTGGGAGAGTTTTACTCCAAATAACCAACCGTGAAAAGTGTAACAAAATGGGGAATGAGGATGAAGAAACAAGTGAAATGAGAATGGAGAAATGCTGAAACAAGGACGAAGAAACTAGAAACGAGAAACTTAAGAGACAGTAGGGAATGATGATGACAATGAAGAAGATAGAGAACAAGATACATTAAAGAAGATTATGAGATTGGAAGAGGAGAAAATCTCATTCTTAAGAAAAGTAAGAAATCTCATTCTACGCTTAAACCAACAAAATTTTGTTCTTTGAAAAAAAAAAATTACATGGGATGGATAGAATTAGCATATAAATCAACATTTATTTGATTGATTATGTTAGCTATATTTAGTTTGTTGATTGATAATCCAAAAATAGTTACATGTACTCTGTATTTATACTGTTGAGATAAATGAAATGAATAATTCTTCCAATTTTCAATTTGGTATAAGAGCCATTGGGAAGAAACTCTTCCAATGTTGTCTTTCTTTGTCTGAATCCTAGCCTCTTCCTTCTTCTTCTTCATCTTCTTTTTTCTCTCTCTTAGTTCCTAATCATGTATGAGAAAATTAAGGTGAATATTCTTGATAGCAAGAAGCCATCTATAGTGATTGTTCACAAGACTTCTTTCCAACGATATCTATCAAGCTGATGGTTCAAATTACTGTGTTTGGTCTCAAATTATGTAGACAGCATTACTGTCGGCAAAGGAATAAGAGATATTGTTAAGCCTCTTACCCCGCCTGGGTGAAGAGAGGGGGTGCGACATGGGACTGGGACTCTTTAACCTACTTTTCGAACATTGGTGGATCCATTTCATATATATAATTTCGTAATGAAATACAACTTGTAATACAACCACCGTAGCTGCTTAAATGTCCAAGATATACATGTCCCCAGTCTCATTTACTTGTACTTACACAAACCCCACTATTATAAAAAACTTTACATTTACATTCAAACCAAAAATCAAACCTACATTAGTGGACTCCTATTGCTGTGTCGACCTCCGTTGTAAGCGGAATGCCCTGATGTCCTCTGCACCTACACCCGGACATTAATTGTACAAACTTATACTAAATGTAAACATATATCGTATATGACCACTTTAAAGTGGTCTACAATTATCGAATACATATAACATAACGATATGCTGTAGCCATATAATGTATTCCTATAATGTAGTTTTTCATATCTCCTTAGGAGTTCAAAACATGATTTTGTACAAAGGCACTCGTAGTATACATGCACGTGTTGTAACTCGATTACTTCTCTATGCTTTCTTATTGTTCATTATTCATATTCTTATTATATAAATGTTATCAGATATTCAATAACAATGGAATGGTATGACGCAACACAATATGTAACTGGCACCAGACGCGAGGGATCGGGCTGAAATCATCGCCCGCCATCTTCAGAGACGGCACGGCCAGAGGATGTGCCCAAGCAACAACCTCACCCGCACTTTCGCTTGTGATAAGATAGTCCACGAGTCACCCGGTCAGGGTTGGGATTTGTGTTCAGGTGAGATTATCGTAATGGCCCTGTAGCTTGATTTGCTCCTGCTCGATCAGCGCTAGTGCCAAGCCACAGACTCCACACTATTAACGACATTTAATCCAACTTTGTTTCTTTTCGATTAATTTAGAATCTTAGCAGATTAAAAAATTTATGGAAATTACAATATAAGTAGTGAACAAGAATTCATCAAATATAGAAAATTTTCTAGCTAATAATAATTTAGAATTTAAATAACACAACATAGCATATAATACTTTACTGTAAGAAACTTATATAATTTTTTTTATTATCATTAACAACAAACAACAAACCTTCAAGACTCCAAATTTTCAACAATTGAAACAAAATCAAGAACCCATATATGAAAATAAAGATTTAAAAAATTTTACTCCCCAAATGTTTGGAGCAATGAGAAAAAATTCGTATTAAATCAGTGTTTAATAATGGATAATAAAAATCTTGAGCGATAACTCTCTCTTCCACAAAAACAATTTTGAATATTCCTTCAACAAAACACCTCATATAAATTATTTATAAATGAGTTAATTTTCTTGCCCTTCATTTTTTGGCCTTCATAAATCCTTTAAATAGAATCAGAATAATTTTCCCAAAATTATATCATTAAATTATAAATATTAAATTTTGTAAAAAAGAAAATTAACTAGTAAAATTTATTGTAAAAACTGTAGAAGGTTTTATATATATCCGAATATATAGAAGAAAAAATTGAAAAGGCTGTTAGGGGGGCAAGAAAGTCGGGGTGGATGGGATCTGGGATTCTCGTTCTCAGATATCCACGGTTACACTACCTAAACCATACACGTGGCCACATAATAGTAATACCCCAAAATGACTATAACACCCTTGGTCATGCCTGAGGTCTTCAGGCATAGGTCTCCTCCCCTCTCCCTGCCAACTGAAACAGAACGCCATCAAAATCCAAAATCCAAAATCTAAGGTGCTTTGGTTATAAATTTTAGTTGAGGGTTTTAACTTTTAGTCATGAGAAATGTGAGTTTGTTTTTACCAAACAAGAAAGAGGAAAAGCACAGTTCTTGTTGTTCGCCGAAGAGAGAATGTTGTTATATATCCATGGCAATTGGGCAAGACCACACTAGTATAATAAACAGTAAACATTACCAACAAAACTGTGGAAAATGGAGAGCGGAGGTGGAGAAGGACTACCCGCCTTGAGGTTTTGAAGGAAGTGAATTCAATGGTATGGACGGAGACTCTCAAACTTTGGAGAGTTGCTGGGCCTTTGGCTTTGCAGATTATGTGTCACTTCGGAATTGAGTCGCTCACCACTGTCTGTCGGCCACATCGGAAACCTTGAGCTTCCTCTTGCTGTCTCCGTCTCCTCTCTATCATTGGCACCTTCACTTATGGTTTCCTGGTACCCCTTCCTTTCCTCTCTCTCTCTCTCTCTCTCTGCCGCCTCCATTCCTTCCGTTTCAGTTTTTTATTCTCTCTAGATTTGGTTCTTGGATTGCTTCTTCGAATGGAATGTGGGTGGTTTGATGAATTGATTCTTAAGCTCTGTTACATATCCTTTTATATTATATTGTGTGTGTTACTTAATTGTGAAAAATTTTTGGCATTCAGGACGGTTGATGAATGTGCTTATAGGATTGGTATCGGGGTACTTGTTCTCCTTTGGAGAGGAACGAGGGTTAGGCTCTTGGATAATTAAATTTCAAAGTTTTCATTGTTTCCTTTTTCCCTCGTTTTCTCGACAAGCAAACAGAGGAAGTTTTTAAATATGATCAGCTACTACTCTTAACCAAGTACACTTATTTTAAATTTGTGATGGGTTAGACGGACAATATCTATGTGATCAGATCTAGACATCTAGTGCGGTTTGTTACAATAGAAGTAGTATCAGAGCCGATCCCCAAATGTGGAAGTTAAAAGGGAAAGATTCTAGAAACTCCTATTTTATATCATGTTTGCATTATCAGAAAATTTGAGCTTTGTTGATGAACAATTCTAAGTTAGGGAACAGTGTTTATAAAGAAGACAAATGGGAACTTGGGAATGGAAAATCTTGCATTGTTTTTGTATCAATACTGTTGTTTTGGTTGATTTCGTTTTCTAATGAAACAAACAGATTCTGATTCTGGATTCTAGTTATAATTAACAATTTGTAGCTTGGTATGGGGAGGCACTGGACCTTGTGTGGACAAGCATATGGTGCTGGACAAGTCCGCTTGCTTGGGGTATACTTGCAAAGATCATGGATAATTCTATCCATGACTTGTGTCATCCTCTTGCCTTTATACATCTTTGCTACCCCAATCCTGGGGTGTGCGGGCAAGCAAGACGATGATACTGGATCTTGCTGGACAATCTACTATACAAACCATTCCTCAATTGTTCTCACACATCATCTTCCCCACCCAGAAGTTCCTTCAGGCCCAAAGCAAGGTGAATGTGCAAGCAACTATTGCTGTTGTGGCTCTAATCCTCCACGCAGGAATGCTTGGGCTATTCATTTATGCCTTCGGTTGGGGCACCACTGGTGCGGCCATAGCTTATGTCATCTCGAATTGGGTGATGGCCGTGGCTCAAGTAGTCTATGCTATCCGTTGGTGCAAGAGGCATGGACGGGATTGACATGGTTGGCTTTCTCGTGAGATTTGGGCCTTTTTAGGCTTTCATTCGCCTCAGCAGTGATGCTTGGGCTCCTCGAGATTTGCATTTTATGATCATAATCCTTCACCGGGCACCTTCAAAATGCAGTCATTGCAGTTGGCCCCTTTCTATCTGGTAGATCACTAATATTAATTCCTCCATGGCTCCATTCCTTTCTTTCTTTTTTTTGAAACAATGAATGATGAGAATATTTGGGTTTGTTTGGTGCTTGTAATCATATTTTCTCAGATTTTGATCTATTAATTATTTATCCTTCTTTTTCTGATATGATTTAGCACAGACATTTGGATGGATGGGGGAGGCCATGTTGTTTATTGGGATGAATGCTACTTGAGGTAAAAATTGCTGCTCTGTTCAATCATTTTTGTGCTTTTATAAAGGGATGCTGTTTGTTCATATATTCATCTGGTGGACATTTCCAATCTCTTTCATTGCTTATAATTTTCAGCATTCGAGTATCGAATGAGCTGGGATATGGACATCCAAGAGCAGCCAAATACTGGCCTATCGCAGTCTCTCGAGTCTGTCAGCATGGGATTTTGCGATGGTGGTGGTCTTGTTAGCTAGAAACTATATTGCCTTCATTTTCTACCAGCGACAAGGAAATGCAAGAGGCTGTTTCTAATCTAGCAAACCTTCTTGGTGCCACCATGCTTCTGAACAGTGTCCAGCAAGTCTTATCAGGTATGAGCTTTTTCCTTCTCCATATTACTTCTACCCATAGGCCATGGGTAAGGCCATCTTTTTGCATCCTCGCTTCATAATTCCTTCCTGTCATAGTGTTGTAAGATATTATAAAATGAGCTGACAGTTGAGAGGAGCCCATGCTTAACTTATATAATGCCAAAAACTTTCTTCCCTATCCAATCGGATATGGGGTATGACAGGTGTTGCCATTGGAAGCGGATGGCAAGCCTTGGTGGCCTACATCAACTTGGGTTGCTATTACATTTTTGGAGTTCCTCTCGCCGTTTCTGTTTCAATGCAAAATTATAAGGGCTTGGGAGGCATGATATGTGAATGGCTGTATAATTTGATTCTGAAGTTGGTCATAGCTCATAAGCAGAACCAATTGGAACAAGGAGGTAATTAGCTGCTCAGCTTGGCCTTAATTTGTCACTATCTTGATTTCCCTTGTTCTAATTTGTTTTAAGATATTTGAGTCAATTAAGTTCAAATTGGGTTAAAATTTGCCAGGTGAAGCAAGCAACAGAGGCCTGAAAATGGGGAGGACAACACAACACATTGAAACCAGAATCCAAGTATGGCACATATACTTCTACTGAACTGAACATGCTTTCTTCTCTCTGAAATGAAAAATGGAAGCGCAGAGAGAGAGAGGGAGAGAGAGAGAGAGAGAGAAAAGGAAAAGGAAGGCAACCAGGAAACCAAAAGTGAAGGTGCCAATGATAGAGAGGGAGACGGAGACAGCAGAGAGCTCAATTCAAAGGACAAGAACAGTTTTCAGAGAACCTCAAAGATAAATAGCTCTCTGTGTCCTTCTCCGCCTTCGCTGGAAGTACCAACAAACATTACAAGTTCTATTTTGGAAGATAACAGGCTCTACACTATTATTAAATGAGGACTACTGATAGGGATGGCTGAAGTACTTGCGGACTTGACTCCTCATAGCTTGCCAGCTATATAGATGATTCAGGAATATTGGTATTAAGACCAGCCAACTGCATGATGTTTTCAATCTCTTTAGCCACCTCATGACCCATTGTAGCCTATCAACCCTGATTCTTCAACACACTAGTACATCCACAAACTTGCTTTGAACTCAGTGCTGTTCCCAGGGTTGGGTCAAGAAGCTTCTGAAGGTTTTACAGATATTTGGTCTTATCCATTGCTACTTTCTTTACCTTCTTTTTGCATAAATGTATTTCCTTGCTCAATTGGCTTTCTTGCTGATATTATCTCCAACATCAAATTCAAAACCAAACATCGCTCTTTCGGTCAACGGGTATGGGACGTGTAATATTCAGGATCTAAATACCCCTGCACTAAGAAAGTTCAGTTTGATACAGTTGAATCTTGATGAAATCAAACTCTAAAGTCCTGAGGTACATGCTGTTCTTACCATTGTCCCTTTGACTTGAGTGGTAGCATGATCCTTCTCACTGTCAACCAAAGGATTGCAGAGACCAAAATCAGCGACTTTTGCACTTAAGCGTTCATCCAACAGAATGTTGTTTGATTTGATATCCCAATGGATGATGGGAGGATCCGCAAGCTCATGCAGATATTCGAGTCCTCTGGCTGAACCAAGTGCTACCTTGAGTCTTCTCCTCCAGTCCAACCTGATTCCTGATCTCCCTGCATATGGAATAATGGAAGTGACTCATCAATTGGTCTCAGAATAAATATTAATATTACTATTAATATTGGGTAGGCAAAGTGAAGAAATATTTTGAAAGTACCTGAACGAGGTTCTTTGAGACTACCATTGGGGACAAACTCATTTACAAGCATCTGCTCACCCCTCTCAAAGCAGAAACCTACAAGGCTGACAACATTCTTATGATGAACTCCTGATAGAAGCTCAATTTCTGTTTTGAACTCCAGACCACCCTGCATTGATCCTTGTTTAGCTCGTTTGATGGCGACCAATTGCCTAGTGGGAAGTGTTCCTCTATACACCTGAGAACAGGTTTCGTAAAACAAAATGTTCAAAAGAAAACAATCACAGGTAGCTAGCATTATAACAGGCGTCAGAAGGAAAAGGGACCATGTAAAATCAACCCTCTACTGAAAATAGGATGAGACTTTACCTTCCCATAACTTCCAGATCCAATCTCATTGGCTTCAGAAAAAATGTCGGTGCATTTCTTGATCTCTTCAAAGCTCCTCTTAACCGAGGACTATGTCCACTGTTTTTACTCTGATCCCATTTTGCTGCATTTCATAACAAACGATGCATATATATTTTACAGGACTCGACCCGGAAACCCTTCCAAGATTCCACGGGTGGTCCCGCCTAGTGAAGTCCCACTATACAAACCATAGGGAATGCACAATGGAACCCCACCTAAGAAAGAAATAAACACATGCAGTACCACAATACCTCAATTATATAGAAAAATCCACGACCATCCTATCCAAATGTAGGTCATAACCACATCATACATAATAAGTGGACTCATATGAGTTCATCACTAATATCGAAATAATTTCAAGCAAAGATTTCATGAATTTAGTACATAAATTTAAAAATAAATGTGGGTCCAACAAAACAAAGGCGTATGGACGGGGTAGAGTACTGCAAATTGCCGCAGAAGAGCGGTGTCAATCCGCGCTGCGCAGTTCTACGAACTCGTCCTGACCTAGGGGAACAGATATTAAAACAATAAACGTGAGGAATAAATTTCAAAGAGTCAGTATAATTTATATGGAAAATAATGTTTTTATTTTCGAAAATTCTTCTCTCAAGACCTCATCGTCCACTATTTTGTAACGTTCTCACAAAAGATTTCACAAACCCAACTTTACCAAAGCCCAACAATATGTCACCATTCCCTAAAAATTTAACCGACATCATTTTCAAAGCAACCTTAAACCTAACTGCTTCACAACATACAATTGAGCATAAATATATGTAACCATCATGTCGCAAAATAACCATGAAAATATCATAACCATAAATAATAAACGCTATACTTTAATCGTGAGACCAACAATGTACCCACTACATACCTATCATAAACCGTCTCGTAAACCCGACCACGACATCGTGGTGCAGTTCACCACAGAACCCGACCACGACCGCGGGAATTAATATATAACCCGCCGGATGCAACCAATCTCACGACATCGCAGAAACCACCCGTCGGCAAACCGACCACGACCGCGGGAAACTAATAAACCAAACCGCCGCAACCCGACCACGACATCGCGGCAAACCACCGCCGTAAACCCGACCACGACCGTGCGGAATTAATATATATAATCGCTTTCCCTTACTCACAGCATTTTCCAACGATATCAGATATAATCATTTCACAAAGATCTCAAAATCTCTTTCTTAAAACAATAAATTTTCAAAGTGGTTTAAAACCTCAATCCACGTACCCAACATATTTAAAAATACCACAGACTCATCCGCGAACTCAAGAAACCAAATATTTAAAACGCCGACAAAATTCACATGAAATGATAACTTGTTTATATAAAGATCGATACTTTCACTTATGCACAAACAACCGTGACGATCAAATAAGCTATATATGTATTAATTAACCACAAATATATCATAATAATACCCTAAAGCATTTTAAAATAAGAAAACCACCTAGACTACAGACGCCGCCTGGCTCCTTCCGCAGATCGCCTCCGCTTCCTGGGCGGAGTGCCTGTAATATAAATAAACCACTTAGGCTCCAATAATCAACCAACAAATATCGATGCCCGGCTCTAATAACTTTGTGGAACTACGAAACCATCCAACCGGACTCCGACTGTGCTCCACCACATATTAACGTGTCTTGCAGCCCTGTGATTTCAAAATCGCATTTTCACTGAGCTTCACTTCAAATTGAACCATCCAATAATTCATAAAAACATCCTTCAATTTTGCCAAACTTGACGATTGGTACTCTATTTGATCCAAACTTCTCGGTAATTAAGAGCAACCTAAAAATGAAGAAAACCATGTGATCCAAAATTTACAACCGCATATCAGTGGAAAGCCCAGAGACCGGGAACTAACTAAAAGTCTTGTTGTAATTGCGAGTCTGACTAACAGTGAAGAAGAAGGAAGCGTTTGATCAAATCAACAATCGATGACTTTGTTTAAATCTTCAACGGTGAAGTCTGCAAGGGACCGGAAATAAAGTTAGGTGAAAATGGTGGAAAGGAGGTGTCAGGTGCTTTGAAGTGGCGAAAATATTATGGAAAAGTGGGAAAATTCGGTGACCACGGTCTTGTGTCGCGCCAGAAGCTGAATCAGAGCGCGTCAGGCGTGAATGGCTTCGCCATTAATTTCACCGGCATGATCGTGCGGAAGGTGGCGCTCACACTCTAGTGACCAGTACCCACGGTGGGTGGCGAATTAGCCTCCTTTTGTTAAAACTCCACGGCTATGGAAATGGCCAACGCCCTGCTGAGTGTTCAAAATTTGGAGAGTTTTTCCTGAGGTTTGGAGCTAAGATGGTGTGCAGAGGCCTCTGGGTTTCATTTGGCACCCAAAGTTATGTTTATAACAAGACTGGTCACTTTGATGGTAACGATGGACTTGGACAACGATGAAGTCTTTCTTGTTGGAACTTCTGGCATGCTTTTATCAGTAAATTCCGGTTGTGACGTTCCACCGTCTATGAACTGTGCTTGACGAGGTCTACGAAATAGTGTTTATTAGAAAACGTAAATAACTTGGAAGAATCGTGACTTGGGCCATATAATACTAAGTATTGGTGGCTTTTGGTCAAATGTGTTAAAAACTTCGTATTATTTATGGTAGTTACAATATTAACATAGAAGATGATGATTAATTTAGTTTAAATCTAATATTGCAAAGGATTACTTTGTATAATGGCTTTTTCTGTCTTCTATATTTTGGTAAAGCATAAACCCTGCAAAGAAAGTAATAATAACAAGATAAAGCAAAGACATGGCCTTTATCATTCAACAATGCGTTCAAGTGAATAAATGCATGTGCAGTATTGAATGAACAAATATCTGCAGAAATTATATTTCTTTCAGTTGATGCTGAATATCATATAATTCTTCACAGTATTTATAATAAACTTAGAGGAGTAATAATATAAAAATGATCATGCAGATTCACTGTTCTATTGAGCTGATCTTTGGCCAATTGGAGGACTTTATTTCTTCAAGGTAATCAACCACCAAGATCGGATTAGTCAGAAGCTGGTCTGGAAGTTGCTGGACTAAAGATAATCGGGTAAGCAATTATGATCACTAATAAACTAGTAATAACCATGGGAAGGAGCTCTTTGAATTACCAGTTGGGCAGTGAAGGGAGACAGAATCTTTCACCTGTAGTAGTGTGTGTTTATCATTGTTCTGCTAATTACAAAAACAATCAAAAAGTTGGATACTGCTCTTTTTAGCTTCTCATAGGCATGTATTACTTGCTTTGGGAGATAGAAATGACTCACACCTCTAAAGACTCTCTTGAAAACCATGGAGGAATGTCACTTATTAAAAACTATTATTGCTCATGCCCTGAGAAAATGTTTGAGTCAAAATGGATTTCTTTGCCTCACAGATACTGCAGTCCTTGTTCTTCTCGAAAGATTCGTGGACCCCGATCAATTCTTAGAGGTTGATAAGAATTTCCTCCTTGTTACTATTCTGATGTGATAAATTAATTTAATGGCTATGCATGATTACCATGATGATCTCTAGACGCCCGTTACTCTGATGACGGAATGCTGCTAGGCCTATGTTGTGAGACGACTGATTCCCTCACCTCACGAGACCAGGTGGACCTTATGACGGAAGAATTTATGAAGTACGCGAAAAGCAAGGTCAAACTCTTCCTGAGTTGCTCGGTGACGTTGGACTTCAGATCATTAGTCGGCCATTCTGCCCCCATGTGAATTCTATCCCATATGGAAGTTTGTGAATAACCTTTGAAGCGGAAAATCATGGCGATATTATCAGAGATTTTACGGCTTTACATTAAGTATAAATGAGAAGATAAATCTATGGAAAGAAAAATAATCTTTGATAAGGAAGAACTAGTAGTGATACGAGGAGAAAGGAAGATCCTCCTTAAACTGGAGAATCCGTCACTGAAAGGAAGGAAGGAGGGGTTGGATTAACTGAAAACATAAATTGGAAGATTATTGGGAGAGATGAAGTGCCAACTCACGTCCATTCTTTTCTCCTCCATAATGCCTTTGTAATCATCGGAAATTGGCGACTACCACCTTGCTTGGGCCGTAGCATATACACGAGTTAGCATTGTATAGAGTGCTCAAAGAATCGCGATCAAGATCCCTAATGGCGTTTGGGGATCAAAAGCGATCAAGTCAACAATTGGCGTATACAGCTGGGATCGAATAAAAGTTTGACGATGGTGCAGGGCTTGACTTGACAATTTCGTGCCCCATTACATAGAACTCTTTCGACTCCCCTTCACATCAATCTCCCCAAGAAAGCGGTGCTAATGTGACAATTCGATGCATCAAGCATGAAGATCGATTCCTCCATTGGTGTTAGGAGATGGAGAGGCGGGAGAAGGCTGAATGAGACCAAATGCGGGAGTTACAAGCTTCTAATTTTGAGCGCTGTAAAGTGAGAATGATCAGCTATGACTCTGGGTAGAAAAAATCCTCTTGTGAAAAGATGTACGAGATGGCGTTGTGCTGAACATCTAATAGTCAATAATAAAGGAAAGAGCCCATTATTTCCGAGCGGTGATGCCTAAAAAGATGGGTTATCCTCAGGGAGGTCCACATCACGAGTCCTCCACCGGGAAGAATGTAATGTGGCAGAAATAGCTAGGCTTCGCACGCCATCCTTAGTGATACCACCAGTGGCGCTTCGTCAGACTAGAACGACGCGGGAGGCGAGCCAATTACTCTGGCCTGACGCATCGATCTTACCGGTAACGTGCCTCGCCATCCACTGCCGATTGAGGCCGACATTCTATGCGCAACTTACAGCTGATTCAGGGCCCGGCGACATGCTCTGCGCTACTAGAACCTTATTCTTAATTACGACCACCCGAGTTTTGTCATGCCATTTACCATGTTCGTCGACTCTAACTTTTGACCATATGATCACATGCTCCATGTGGCGACATTGAACAGAAATGATGACCATCCCAATTGTGCAAAGTATTCCGGGTTAGTCTGCGAGGGCTGCTTATTCTTTGGTTCCCATGAGCTCCCAGGGATTTATTCGATAAACCCAGTTGATCGCTTTGGACTATATTCATCTCTCAGTATCTTTGTTCGATACGACAAAAGAGGAATTTGATGGCTCTTTGCCAGACTATTATAAAGCAGAAGAGTCCATGAGACTACGAGGAGGTTTGGGCAAGAACATCCAGTGAGGCTTATAGCATAGACGCAGTCCTTCAGAACTTTAGGAGAAGCTTCGGGTCATCCACTCGTTTCTTCCACTCACTATCTTTAGACCTGCTGGCTACAATGGAAGAATTATACAAGCGGGCACATAGGTACTCTTATTTGAAAGATAACATCAGCATAACAACCTAATGTCATGATCACGAAGCAAGATTTGGTACAGAAACAGCAAGCGGAGGGGAAGAAGAAGCATTCTGAGCCAAAGGAAGGTTAGGGTAAAAATCGAAAGCAATCCTGTGATCAGTCACAGAAAAAGAGGGAACCCCCACAATTCACCCTCTTGAACATCACATATGAGAGGCTGCTACCCTTATTTGTGACTCGTTAGATTTCAAGTGGCTGCGCTGTCGACGAATCCCTCTTTAGAGAAACCCATATGCGATCACGATTATCACGAGACCACGGGCGAGACCAATAGATGCGAAGCCTAAAGTTCTGGTGGAAGAGACTAATCAAGCGAGGCACCTCAGGTATGTCGGGGAAGTTGTTGCGGGTGGAATGCGGGCGACCGGCGGACGGGAATTACGGCCCCAGGCGCGGCGCCGTCGGAATCCCGAACGGCCCATAAACTATATAGTGGAGGCGGGTCGATGACCAATATCGATCGAAGCACTATGAGCTCTTAGCAGGAAGCGACCATGGTCAAGGCTCGGGTAAATTCTATTCTACACGGAAGCGTAGTGAAGAAACCAAGCTAATAGATGGCCACAGCGTATCCTTACCTCAGATAAACCCAGTAAGTCCTTGAGCCCGTTATAGTGCACTTTGTACTGCGCCACATATAGCGATATTGATGTGCATAAAGGTCTTTAGTAGATCTGGCGTGGCTATGGTTTTTGTTGCGGCTACCAACCTTGACGGATAGGCTTTCTCGGGGAATGTTGAACTCAGCCTAGCGATTCCTCTCTAGTTTGGCTTGATGCAACCACAACAACTGGGGGACATCACGCTCCCTACACAAGCAAAACCCGGTCACTGACGGGTTTTGTTCTTAATCGTCGAAGACTTGAGGCATTACAATGTCATAGTAGGTGGTTGCAGCTACACTCGATGAAGGTCGTCCATGACATATCACTGAGACGATTGATTATTTAACTAATGAGAGGTAGGTCGACCTTCTAAATAGTCAGCTGGTCGCACGGTAGTGCTACCAACTATCCATATGGGAACAAAAGGGAAAAAGAGCACCAGTTAGGCCTCCCATGAAGAGCATATCACTTTATAACAACGAGTTTGCCGCTAGTTCATGGCGAAGAAAGATCCATTATCCATGGATCCCTTGGAGATAGTAGCTATTTGGATGGGCGGAGGGTTCACATACGTCAGCTCTCTACTATCCGGTGAGGAAAGAGCACCTAAGTGGCAAAGAAACATGAAGCGTGTTCGCCTTGAATCCTTTGAGACATGGCAGAATCAGCTCGATGTTGGCCTCTCACAAGCCAGATATTATCCCTCGCGAACCATGGCAGAGACGAGAAGTAGAGCATTTCCACGGATCCCCATCAGTTATTAAAGCGGTGGATAATCTTCTAAGAGCCGGGATTTCATCAAAGAGATAAAGTATCACGAATGGCTTGCAAATGGTGAGTGGTCGAGAAGGGCGGGTTAGTGGAGAGTATGCATGGACTGGACCTCATCAAGCATGCGAGAAAGAAAACTCACACTTGCCGCAAATAGATAGGATTGGTAATGCCTTAGCGGGCATGGGATCACATCATTCTTTAGATGCTTTCTTCGGCTACCATCATATTCACAATATACCCTCTGATGTAGAGAAAAGCGACACGCATTACCATGTGGGCTATCTGTATAATCACTGTGCTGCCCAGCTGAGAAGAATGCAGTGACCTATCGGAGAATTTGGTGACAAAGATATTTTGATACCCATTGATGGAGAGACCATGGAAGTCTATATCGATGATATGCTTGTCAAATCAAAGGCATCAAAGATCCACCAGAAGCACGCAAGAAACCTTCAAATTATTTGCACACATAATTTTGAATAAATCCCTAATATACGTTGGTGAGTTCGAGGGCGAGATTTTGGGCTTTATGGTGGCACTTAGGGGATAGAAGTAATCCTATTTAGCTTAGAGCTATTATGGAATTTTAGACTCCACCACCCGGAAAGGTCACGGCAACTAGACCGGCTAGTGGCTCTGGAGATTCATCTCTCATTTAAACTCAATCAACAAGTATCTCACCTAACCACCAATTTGGCTGGCAAGAGCGAGGTGATACACTCTACCATTACTAGTACTTTCTGATGTCTGATGGGCGGCTTTGTTTAAAGAAGATGAAAACCGAAACCAGAGACCAGTGTTCTTTGTAAGCAAATCTCTATCTAAGGCAGAAACTCGATATATCTCCCCTGAGTAAGCTCTTTGGCTCTACGTGTGGCGGTACAAAAACTCAATATACTTCCGGCACCACCCTATCGTCTCTTTGACCGATCTTCCATTGGTGGTACAAAACTCATCTATGTTTTAGTTTATTTCACATGCTATTTTTGTGCGTTTGTATCCATATTCATATGAAACTCATAAAATTTCTCTAAACTTGTTTTGCGGATTATTGATGAAAATCAGTGATTGTGGCAAGAAATGAGCAATATTTCCAAAGAAGAGTCAACCAAGGTCTCTGGCGCGCCGGGAGTAATTTTCATGCATATGGAACATCGATGGTTCAAAATTCCTCATGGTTGCATTCTACATTCAAGAGCTTTCAAACGAGTACTCCTGCATGATCAGAGTTAAAGCGAAGAAGTTATGGCCTGAACAAGTTGGAGAAGAAAAGCAGATTCTTGTCGCAGAGGCGTCGTGGCTGAGCAAGTTGTCACGACCGAGAGCACCTGGTCGTGACCTAAAAGCGTGTCGCGACTAATTGCTGTGTAGCGACCAAAACGCTGGAGAAAAAGGCCGAAAATTGATATTTTGACCATATTTTCAAGCCCGTTCACCCCTAGGACCATATATATACTCGTTTTTTAGGTAAAGAGGGCGGCGGGAAGATTAGAGAACCTCTCTCATGGGGTTTCTATCTCTAAACTACCAATTTTTCCAGTTTTTCTACAGATTTTGATTTTTTGTAGATCTTAGAGTAGTTTTAGAGCAGATTTTTATTTCTATTGAAGAGATTTCGGTGCTATATACTTGATTCAGATTTCACTAATGTTCAGACAAAGATTGAAGCTAAATCTGGATTTTTTCTCTCTCATAGGTTTTCTCTCTCTAAACTGCCAATTTTCTTAGTTTTTGCTGCAGATTTTTATTTTTAATAGATCTTAGAGTAGTTTTAGAACATATTTTTATTTCTATTGAAGAGATTTCGGTGTTGTACTCAGATATTCAATTTATTTACTGTTGAGGCGAAGATTGAAGCTCAAATATGGATTTTTCTCTTCTTGTCTCTTGATTTCTTTCTTCATTTTCTTACTTTTTGTTTGATTGGTGATGATTGGAATCCAGTAATGGAACATTAAACACCTACAGGAATTTGAGGATTAATTGTTGAACATTCAGATTTGCGGTTTCTCCAATTATTTTGTGGGTTTGAATGCGAATTTTATATGATTAGTCTTTGTTCATATAATGGCTTTATTTTGAATATTAGTAACCTTACGAGAAAGGGTATCTTCCGTTACCGGAGGCCCTCTAAGTGACACGGAGATGGAGATTCTGAGAGTAGAGAGCGGTAACTTAGGGGTATGTTAGACTAATATCTTGGAACTAATGAACTCGAAAAATTGCTTTGATAGATCACTAATTTACTCATGGCGTGAGGATTAATTAGATGATGTATCAATTTAGTTAAATAAGAGGTTTCTCCTTAGTACGATGAAAGGATCTTGATCAGTGTTAGTAAAGATCTAATCAAGGAAATAGAAAAGAATTTATTATATTTGAAGACGAGATACCAATTACATTGGAGAAACGCATTATCTGTCTATGGAAATGAATTCACTTGATCTGAGAAATGGTTGTGAAATATTGAAAAAGAAAAACAATCGAATCTTAAAGGGCCAAAATTTCTAGTAGCTATTTAGACACATTTTTTTGAAAATGAATATGGTGTGTTAGATAGTAAATGTATAGTGCGGGGAAAATCGAGCTACTACATTGCTCTTGGACAAATCAACATTCCAACTCACAAATGTTGTGCATTCAAGAAAATGCAAAGCTGTTTGCGAAATAATTATCCTCATCCCTAATTGCCTCTCTTCATACCTTTTAGAATTAAGTAGTTGTTTTATTTGGTAGATTTTTTAGGATTAGTTTTAAATCGGTTTTGTTTCAATTAAATTGATTTTATTCCATCTATTTGATCGCCTAAATAGTGAGGAACCCTTGTGTCGGGGTGATCAGATTCCAATTAGAGAGAGCCTCCAATCCTACGTGGAGTGCGATATCAGGACTCCACAGAGTCCACTTTATTACTTGTATGACTTGTGCACTTGCGAGAAGAGGGTTTGAGTGTTGGTAATACTTTTCATTTCGGTTCTTGAGTACACTTACTTTTGTTTTCAAATACGGTTTTTGAGTATTTACCACATTCCTCCATGACCATATTTTCACATATACATCATTTGGTCTTTACAAGTTTTAGGCGCCGTTCTGCCAGGATTAGCACGAGTTCACTTTCTCTCATTGGAAGTTGACATTTTGAAACGGGTGATTTGTAATTTAGGCAATTTTATTATTTTATTTTTGGTTGTGAGTTGTTTCTTAGGTTATTTTTATTTTTATTTTTTATTTTTACTATTAAGTTTTTTGTACTTTATTTTCTTTTGTTTTTCTTCTTGTTGTAGATGTGGAGGAGGAATATTCAAGTGAAGATGGAATTGCCTCCATAGAAGCCAAACTTGACTTCCTTATTCATCATTTGAATCAAAGATTGAAGAATGACTCACTCATGGAAAAGGAGTATTGCCTTATCAAAGGGAGTTCAGCCTCACATTTCAAGAAGAAGAGTTGTTTCTTGCTAAGGAGCACTTAATTTTTTGACATGGATGAGAACAAGAAGATGAGTAGTCTTCATGGCGAGAAATTCCCAGTTTAGATACCTTCGAGTCAACACTAGTGCTAGATTGAAGAAAAATAGAAGGTGAGTGGACACTTAGTCCGAGCATTCAAGGATCAATTTCTAGGACCTCTCTAGTAATACTTTGAAAAAATCCATTGAATGTGGATGCTCATTTGAACAATGTGCAAAATTTCATATCTTGAAATACGTGGAAGAAGGTGAAAATGAGATTTGGAAATTGAAAAGAGTAAGACACTCCTAAACAACTTAGAGGATGAAGAGCCATTAGTGGATAAACTGAAATTTGAAGAAGGAAAGTCAGTAATGGCTATTATTGAAAACATTTTAGTGAATTGACACATTTACCTTCCCCATGGTTGCCTTGACAGGGCATTGAAGGGGATCTACAAAATTCTCATATACTAAGAAGACCACTTCTTTCCTCAGGTAAGCATGGTTGACATCAACAGGGAGCTCACACCTTGCTTTGTGGGTGAGGAGAAAGCAAAGTTCAATCTTCACCAACCATTACCTTTGTGGACGAAGAGCCATGTACGAAAATTCTGCGGCTCTTGATCAGGCACATGTTTGAGCAGGTCCCCCTTAAGCATAAATGTGTTTACATCTACTTCACATAGAGTATTTTGAAGAAGTGTGGCTGAACCACAAGCCATAATTAAAGGAGTTTGAGTTTATTTCCCTTATTCAAAATACGAAAGAAAAACATCCAGCAGGCTGAATGGCTATAAAGGAAGTGCTTTCAAGATGGATAAATTTGGCCAAATGGAGCACTAGTACTTTTCCAATGAGTGCATTTGGACTCTAAAAACGGGCGACTTCTTGGAAACAGCCCCAGTTAAGTAATAAAGTTCTATCCACTATCTTTTTCTTTTTTTTTGTTTTTTTTAGTTACTTTATTTGCTTATGTTTTTTTTTTACTGCTGTGAAGAAAATTCCAATAGTGTTTTAACTTTATTTGTTAGTGTTTTCAGAATAAAGTAGGTTTCAAGTTCAACATGTTGTCATGACTAGTTTGCAAGAGCGAAGGCAAGAAGTTGGAAAGTGGTTGATGTAATTATAGTGCTTGAAGTGTGAAAAAAAAATGGAGTGGAGATGTTCATCAAATTTCAGGTTTTTGAGATGAAATGAACCAAATTGAACTGAAATAAAAAGTTGGAAGGTTCATGACCATGCTTGAGGAGAATTGAAGACAAGAGATGTTTAAGCATGAATGAAAGCATTAAGGGTTGCTATTGGAGGAATTTTGAGAGAATATATAAGCATGAAGGACTTTTGAAGGATAGCAAGAGACAAAGCAAGGAGAACCTACGGAGTCAAGAAATCATCACACTGGACAACATTGAACATTCTGATATTTCTGTATTGATTGAGGCTCCAATTACGTCCACTGAATCCATTCTACCTACATTGAAAGAGCTTTCAACGTAGTCCTTGCATCAATTCGAGCTAAAATAGAGGAGATATGAGTATAACAAGTTAGCAGATAAAAATGAAGGTGCTGAGCAGAATTGCTAACGTGACCAGCACCACAGTCACAAAAACAGAGGCTCTTTAACCCTTTAAAACCCATTTTTCTTCTTCCTACTTTATACTCTATCCTGCCATACTCTTTCCCTCTAGCCCTTGAATCTTCTAACCACTTTCAAATTCATCTCCCATCCACTCAAATCCTAAATCACAAATCCAGCATTCAACTCACAAATGTTGCGCATTCAAGAAAATGCAAACTGTTTGCAAATAATTATCTTCATCCCTAGTGCCTCTCTTCATACCTTTTAGAATTAAGTAGTTGTTTATTTGGTAGTTTTGGGATTATTTTCAATTAGTTTTTGTTTCAATTAAATTGATTTTATTCCATCTATTTTATCACACAAATGATGAAGACCATTATGTCAGGTGATCAAATTCCAATTAGAAAGAACCACTCGATCCTTGTGAGTGATATCAGGACTCCTAGAGAGTCCACTTTATTACTTGTATGACGTGCACTTAGGAAAGGGGTTGAGTGTTAATACTTTTCATTCAGTTTTGAGTACACTTACTTTTGTTTCAATTAGTTTTTAATTATTTACACATTCACTCCCTTGATATATTTACTTTACATATACATCATTTGGTCTTTTACACCCATGGAAGCCGCAAGTATAAACTTGGGCTTGTCGGAAGGATGGCACGATGGATTATTAAGCTAAAGTGAGTTGGGTATCAATTTACAAACCTACGCTCAATAAAGGGACATATATTGGCAAACTTTTAGCGAGAAATCCCCAATGGGGGCGAGCACAGTGATTGGTGGATCCTTAGTGTGGATTGGCGGCTTCCCGGAGCAAAGAGGGCATTGTTAAACTTGCAACTTAGAGGCTGATGAGGAGAGGATAGAGTAGGTTATCTGGGTTTCAGACTTCGCATCCAATAACGAGAATATGGAAGCAATCCTAGCCGGTATAAACCTGCAATCTCTGTGCCCTCGAGAAAGAATCATCATATAAAGTGACTCCCTGACTGGTGGTTTGGGCGAACAAGCAGTGAAACATGGGACGGCGCATGGCCAAGTATGTATGCACGGTTAAACCATTGGAAAGCTTCCGCGACTTAGGAAGCAGCATATTCCAAGGAGTTCGAGCGAAAAGGCGGCGGATGTCTGCGGCGATGGTATGCTACGACCCGAAAACTAATGCTCCTCCATGTCTATTACCCGGCCCAGTCGTCAAATTACATGGTGAGCGAGATGGAAGAAGCATGTCCCTCCTAGACAACTCCAATGATGCATACACAGGCTGGGAGGCTCTGTGCGCCGGGGTGAAGCCCCACCGAGATTGAGGTTCGAGACTGACTCGATTTTCCCACTGGTAAATGGGTAGTTGAATAAGTTCCCTAAATGGCTCATTATCTTAAATGCCTCGCGCGACGAGAGCGTATGCATTGTGAGAGAACTCCATGAAGGAATATGTGGAAACCATCAAGCGATGAACTTTAGCGCATAGGGCCCATGCAGAGGCTACTATTGACCATGAGGCGGATCTGCCAGCTAAATTAGGAATTGTGATCATTGCTAATATGGCCCAGTTTAAGTCTTAGGCTGAACTTGACAATCATAGCAGGCCTGACCATTTACTAGTGGGGGAATTGGTATAGTTAGACCGTACCTCTTTGCCTAGCAAAAAAGAATCTATTCCTGGTAGGGACAGACTATTTCAGAAAATGGGTTGAAGCTAAAGTAACCGTCTCTATCCAAGACCAAAGATGTCGTCAATTTGTATGGGAAGAACATCGTTTGCTGGTTGAGTCACCACGATGGTAATAACTGACAATGGGCTACAATTTGATAGCGGGGTATCTGGGGAACTTTACCTTGAGATGAAAATCAAGAACTTGTATTCAACCCGCTCTGCTCATGAAAATAGCAGGTCAGTAGAATCATCAAGCGAAGACTCTCTTAAAAACTTTGGCATGCATTCATTTAAATTGAAATGGGTAGATGAACTGCATGAAAAAGTTCTGTAGACCTCACGGACCTGTCGAGAAACCAACTAGGAGTTCTACACTATTAGGAGCTACCATTATCTTTGAGATCCGTTACTCATTGGGCAGGCGTTGGGCTTGTGTTGTGAGGCTGACTGGTGCCTTCTCCTCCACGAAGACTAGGCGGTTACTTCTCGAGACGGGAGGAATCTATAGTTCTTAGAAAGCAAGGTCAAACTCTTCCACCAAACACTCGGCGGCCGTCACTGGGACTTCAAGTCCCTTGACCCGATATCATTCTACACCATATGTGAATTCTATCCCACATATGGGAAGTTTGTTCACGAATAAGCACTGAAGCGGAAAATCCATGGCGATATTAGTAGAGAATTTTCACGACTTCAGAATCCCATACTCCTCTGAGATAACCTTGAAGGGAAAAATAATCCTTGATAAGGAAGAACTAGTCGTTGATGTCACGGAGGAAGATTTCCTCCCGCCGCTAGGAATGAATCTGAGAGGGAAGGGAGGGATTCGTTAACTAACATAAGTCGGAAAGATGACTCCTTGGGGAATGTAGAAAGTTCCTTCGTCCGGCTCTTTTTCTCCTCCATACTTTTGTAAACGTCATCGGCAGGAAACGATTCCTAGCCTTAGCCGTCGAGCATATTTGGGGTTCGCATTACAACTGTGATGCTCGAATCGGTCAGATCACTACCTGACTTGATGTTCAAGGGATTGATGATCAAAATCCCAACACAAGTAGGTAGGTTGGACATGCTTGTAAGATTAAGCCTGAGACTTGATCAATGCATTGTTGGGCCTTGACACTTGCGAAAATGGAGCGTCAAGCCTCTTTAGAATGAAAATTTATAATGTAGGATAAGATTGACTTCCTCAGCAAGAGTGAGCATTGTTGTTGCTGATCGTCGACCTCCTAGGGCATCAACTGACATAATGCAAACACAAAAGGGGATCACAGCGAAGATTGATCGCCTTTCAATGATTCATCGGTGAAATACGGAGAAAAAAGAAAAGAAGTTTATAGTTAGGATTGCATACCTCTCCTCATGGGTTTTCAGGATTTATAGACATGGATCATAGGAATCTCCCTCATATTTAGGAAGGAGACTCTTATTTTAGGGATAAATTTGATTTTCCTTATCTGGGCGATTTTCCCTTTATCCAAGGATTGTTCTCAAATATGAGATTTGGAAACAAAGGAAGTTATGGATAAACGTATCGTGTATTTCTTGTCTCTTGTCTATTTATGATACTGAACCTTGTTATCATTGGAAGTGGTTGACTAGGGGACTTAATACTCTGAATTGGGCCTTTATGAATTTGGCTTTGAGAGACTCACGGCGCCCAAAATGGCTTTTGAAGGGGAGGCGCCTAGCTTTCTAAAGGGACTTTTTGGATTCTCCCGTTTAGGTGGTGCTGATCTTGAAGTATGGTAGATGGGCTTGGGCTGCCTCACATCGCGAGTAGGCGGGCTTTGACAAATATTTTGGGTACATTGAGTGGTGGGTCCTAAAGACCATAGTACTCTGATACCCCCTTTTCTCGGCTGGAATTTTGTGCTTTTTTTAGCTAGGGAAAACATTGTATTGAAAACGCGAGTGTAAAATTGAGAGGGCGAAAATTAAGTGTATACATTGACATATGGAAGGTGAAGCATCATTTGGTCACAAAGTGCATGGAGTGCTTCCGATCCTCAATATGTTTGCTTGCATGATGTCCCTAACGACATTTAATCGTCAAGCGATGTTTCATCCACGTATAGGGGTTGGGCTCATATGTTGCCTCTTTTTGCTTCTTGCAGGCCTTTTACTGTTAAGAATTTCTTTTCTTGTACTGCGAACTTTCCTTACAAAGACAGTATGGAGATTCTTTACTCTTCAATGACTTTCGATTTTTCGGTGAGTCGCATATCAGACTTTCTTTTATGTTGGTTTGTTTGGGTGTTTTGCAGTTAGGGCGTTCTTTTAGGTTATCACGAAGGTTTTGGATTCAGCGTTTGTATTTACATCGAGATGGGATGTAAAAAACTCCATGGGGGATTTTTTTCTTTTTTAATCTTCCGAGCCTCCTTTTTTTTGGCAGCCAGAGTGACAGAGGAGTTTACGAAGAGGTTTCTAGTGGTGGCGGGCGTGGAGGGGACTCGGGAAATGCCTCTTGCGATCCGAGTTGTTGCTATGTGCGGCAGAGGAGGCGAGGTTATGCAGTTAGGTTCCTAGAAATTAGTCCCAGAGATGTTAGACGGCTTTGGCGCCTCAAGCTGCGGGGAGGCAAATAATGCCATCTACTTTACCGGCGGTTTTACGATAGGCTTCTTTCTACTTGTCCCATCGTTGGTGAAGCGATTTTACGCATTTTACTCAGGCTGCCTCCTACACTCATACATCGAGCGTTTGATTCTTATGAGTTGTAGTGCTTTGACTCTCTCTACCCGGTTGGGCATCTCGCTTGTGGAGATTTGTTTCATATACACTTTGAAGCTTGGATTGGGGGCCGCCCGTCTATGTCGATCCATAGTCCTCGACTGCAATTTGTCACCATGCTCAGTGATTCCCCTAAAACGGAGGCGAAAGGGGTTGTTTTGGTTAGGGGCTCATGGCATGTGACCTTGGCTCTCTAGGAGCTTCAGCACGATGCAATTTAGTCTACCGCTCCCGGGTTAATCTTAGTTTTGATGTGGCTCCCATACTACAGCGTCTTCTCTATTGACATGCCTCGAACCTTGATGGCTTATAGGTAGGCATAGGCGAAATTTGCATTTGGTCGGGTTAGGTGGAGAAGGCAAGGTAGGGCGCATCGGTAGGCCTGTGAGATCCTGAGGAGCGTAACCGGCAGAGAGCTCCTTGTCAGTGAAGAATTGGGGCCCAGGCGCCAGGTCTTTCTTCACATAGTGCCTGTTCTTCCTCGTCCACTGCCCGCCAAGCTTGTCGAGGGCGAGTACTTCGTCCTCACTGATCTCTTGAAGCTAATATTGGGGAGCTCTTCGCAAGTGGATTCTACTCTACTAGATGGCGAAGGACAAAAAAAATAAGAGGAAGAAGAAGGCAGGGTAGGTAAAGGTTGCTTGAGAGGCTTGGAGGGTTTGGTAGGTTGAATCAGCTGCTAACGAGGCTGTGGCCAAGGAGAAGGAGGATGCATGTTTAACTCGTCATTTGGTTGTTTGCGCGAGATGAGCAAGCGTTGCTTGTCTAGGGGAAACTACCCCGACTCCGAGTCCGAGGCGGCTGGCGCCACTAAAGGTCTAGTCGGATGGAGCTCAAAGCAGGTTCGGTTGTTATCTGTGGTTGATTCGGAGCGGGCCCGGGCCCCATTAGCTTTTGAGGGCCTTTGCTGAAGCTCCGGGAACCTTGTGCATCGCTGGACGTGGTTCTGACCGGGGCCTCTTGATCGCGACATAGCGGTGGGGAGGCTCTGCGGGATGATCGTTGAGCCGTCGTTCTCATCTAGGCTTGCGAATGCCGCCTCAATAGGCTAAAGGGTCCTGATAGGTTGGTACTCAACTCTCTCGTCATCCTGATGAAGTGGGGCTTGACCTTAAGTCAGTTGCTTGTCGAGGTCCGTCTGTGTCGATCATCTGCTTCAAACCCGTTCAACTGGGAGGCATCTTTGAATTACTAGCATAATGATCTCTATAAACTATAGGATGTATGGTATTTTTACGGAAGAATATATCGCCTACAGCTATTTTGGACAAGATTACCTGGATGACAGAAGATGGATGCATGAACTGATTTCAATGAGGAGCAGTAGATGAGTATAATACATTTCTTCTATCACTATGTTTTTATTGGCGCAATTTTATGGCGTCATTTTATTCAATACCTACTACGGGGTTATCATATGAGCATGGCGTGACAGAACTCCATCTCGTTTGGATGATCACCCAGGGCTGGAGTTACTGTATCTTTGGTCAGCGTCAAGCATAATTCCTTGAGATGAGCGCCTGACAAGGCTAGGAGCTAAGAATCCAGTGCTAGGAGCGAAAGGCAAGGAGGATATTGAGAGATTATAGGGGTGGAGAAGAAGGGAAGGGATGAGAAATTTAAATAGGAAGCCCAGTTGGCGGTAGTCGTTGTAGCGGGTGATGCGAAGGCGAGGTGGAGGTGACTTTGGCTAAGGTCGAAGCCTTAGTGGCATGGGAGAGGCTGGAGCTGAGGGCGGAGGGGTTGAGGCTGCGCTTGGAGGTTGAGCGAAAGTCAACCACATCGAACTCGGGGTGAAATTTAGGATGAATTTCAGTGAGCCAGACGAGAGCCATGGGGAAGACTCTGAAGGCCACAGGTGATCTTCGCTATGGCTACAAATGTTATGGATTCAAACACAACATCACCTTGGGACTAACCCGGTTTCGGATGGTATACTGACTCATTCAGGCCGTTCTTGTAGATTTTTGCGACCCTAGGTCCCCAACTTTTGGCAAATTCTTGAGATGGCAACAAATTGATGTGGATATGATTCAGCGGACTAAGGATTATGAGGAGAGATGTATTTTATTTGATAATACCTCAGATCGTAGCATTCCCGGCATCTTAGGCAGCATCCGTCGAGTTTATCTAATCACGTGCGATCAGGTTGGCCCGCTGCACGCTTCTCATTAAATGGCCCTTCAGTTTGGTTGAAGCATCGGTACATTAGGTCTAGGTGTTTGATAAGACCCTTCTTGAACTAGGTCCTCGGCTTATTTATGCATGTTGTTCGTTACGGCTGTTTAGTGTGGCGACACTCTGCTGATGCTCGACCGCTGTCATGGCGAAGGATACGTCTTTGTTTAGTGTGGCTTGACAACCGCATTATTGCTCACGGTACCTAAGTTATAGGCAAACATGTCTTTGTTCAGTATTGTACCGTACCTTCGGGTACCTATTGTGTTGCGTCCCTCTCATTCATTGTTACTAGTCTATACATGCAAACATTTATATGATAAGAATATGAATAATGAACAAGAAGAAAGCATAAGAAATCGGTTACACGTTACGCAATGTACCCTCACAGTACCTTACATTCAGATCTATTTTGTGAACTCCTATGGGAGATATGAAATTCCGTTATATGAAAACTCTTGTATAGAATTTTTGTTATCGTAAGCTACGACATATGCATTCTGTTACATGTATCATAAATGTGGATCACTTCAAGTGGTCATATCACATTATATGTTTCCCAAGCTATAAACATACAGTGTTTCGTTCGTGTAGATGCTGAAGAGGGACATCTGGGTCTTTATACTCAGATGACACAACAATAAGAGTCCACTTAATGTAGGTTTTTTATTCTGTTTTGTAATGTAAATGTAAAATTTTGTAATAATGGAGTTTATGTAAATACAAGTAAATGAGATTTAGGCATGTATATGTATAGGACATTTTAAACACCACTACGGTGGTAGTTTTACAGTTATATTATTATATGGATTTGTTTATTGAGAATGGGTCTACCAATGTTCGAAAGTCCAAGTAAAGGAGTCTGATCTGTGCCTTCCCCCTGTCTTCACCTAGGGGTAAGGGACACCTTTCAAGGTCATTAAGAGAGTTTTGTTAAATGCTTCCGCTACAGCCATTAATAATAATTAATATATAAAGTGATTTAGTCTAAAAAATATAATAATAGTAAATAAACTTAAATAAATAAATAATGCTAAAACACTAGCCTGCAAAATACTAAACTAACTAGCTAAATAGTACCAAAACAATAAAATAACATATTTGAAAAAATAACTCAATATCAAATGAAATCTCATATGTCTCTAATATTCATCCCCATACATACATTATATCTAATAATAACATGTGATTCCACATTATAAATATGTACATCCTCGATGGTGGTTGAGTTATCACCTATTAATTAATTTATAATGTTAACAATATAAATTTCATTTGTTTGGAATAAAAATATATTTTTCCAAAAATGATTTTTCAGCTAGTATAATAATGAAATATCCTATTTGTTTGAAAATTCATCCTTAGTAGATATAGTATATTGAAATAAAATAGTGTATCTAAAATTTTGTTATTATTTTAAAATAACATTATTTTTGTTAGTAACACTAGTTTAATTGAGACCGACGTAACATGGCGGCAACGATCACCCGGGTGAGGTTCCAAACCCTAGCTCATTGTCAGGAAATGGAAAAGATGCTTAAGGAACAAGTTTCTCGAGAAAGAGACATACTAGACAATTGATCAGCTGGTGGAGAGTTGACTAAAGGGAAAAGAGTTTAAGGATGGCGATGGACAAACTAAGAAATAATTAATTGCTATTTGGAATGAGTGGAGCAAAATCAAGGCGTTTGAAAGACTTTACAAAAGGGCAATGAGGGGGGCTATGAGAGAGGCTATCGCATCGGGCGTAAGGAAGGTATAGGGAGGTTACTATAACACCCCAGGTATATCCTAATAGTTTTATGGCATGTTTAAATTAAAATGGAAGTGAGAAATTGTGTTTTTCAAAAATTTCCGGGTTAAGTGTGAAAAAAGAATATAATTGGGTACAAGAAGTACAAAGGATAAGTGGTAAAATGTCAACAAGGACTCAAATGACATTAGCTACAGAAGATTGTATGCTATTGTAGGAATTTTGATAATTAGATGTATAAATGAAATAACCTTGGAGGATTAAAATGCAAGACTGGAAAATTATAAAGCTAAATGCCTTTTTCCAAACATGGCCTTTATAACAAATGGAGATATGAGCAAGATTTGTCTCTAGAAATCATTTTTCCCATTTTCGCTTTGGGGGAGCTAGGGCATTCAGGTGGTAGTGTGAAAGAGGCCAAATTGGTTGCTCAATCCATTTCCATACTCTCCATGTGCAAGTAAAGAGGAAGAAAGTAGAGGAAGAAGGAAAAGAAAGAAGAGAAGGTTTAAGAAAATTAAAGTTAGGAAACTACCTGTTTCTCCCTCTTTGTTTTGTTGTTTTAGTTGGTTTGAATTGGGTTTAAAGTTGGTTTTTATTGTTATTTGGTTGTGGTTCTCAATTGGAAATTTTAGTACGAAGGACATGTTGGGGTTTTAGGGGAAATGATGTCAAAAATTTCCCTAAAACCTTAAGTGAATTATTTGGCCATAAGTTGGTCTAGAGTACTCTGATTAGGAAATTTCAGTTGGAGAGGAAACCTAAGACCTGTGACTACATTTTCCAAGAATATACTAAAGTATTAAGACAGCTTTAAGATCTGCCGAATTTGGGCCTAAAGACCGATTCTTGGATTACATTTTGAAAAAGAGCAATCCGGAATTATTTAAGACATATACGGAGTATGGTACTCTAAATTAGATGATTCCAATTGGATATGAACCCTTAGAACCGTAGATTCAAACAAGTAGAAGGAACTAGTGTTAAATTATGGAGTTAAGATCTTTGAAATCGGGCCTCATAGACAAGTACTAGTATAAACCAGGCAAACAGACCAATTTGGCATTAAAATGCAGCCAGCTTGAGTTTGGATGATTGCAAATGAAGTGATTCCAATTTCTGAGTAAAATAGATTCATAGAGAAACAAAGTTCATGAAGGAAACATGTTGAGATTTCGAACTCATTGTACCTAGAAATTAAGGGAAGTCGGACCTCGTTTTGGGAAAGGATTTTTATGTCATTTCCTATAGGATTTTGAGACATCAAAATGTCTCTCCCAAAGTATTAGTGGAGATGATTTATATGAAATAAGTTGATATAACTTGGCTAAATTGAGATAAAGTGACCTAAAGTTATAGAGTTTAATGCTAAATAATATGAAATAAATAGAATGAAATAATAAAGGACATGAATTCTAGCCATGTGAAGAAAAGATAATACATGTATAGTTGCTATATGAAAATGCATAGAATATATTCATATGATGACAAGAGATATGTGAAAGTACTCTTTATGAAGATGAGAATAATGGACAGTGAATATCTCATATGCATACATGATAACACTAGTTATTCATGTTTATGGAATATGTAGTGAAAACGTAATAAAAAATGATCGTCACGGCGAACGATGATGGATAAACGGACATGCCTATTAGTGGATACGCTATCGCAAAGATACATGTAACACCCCCAAAAATATACCCTAGTCAAGCTGACATGTTTAGGTATTTTGCGTATAATTTGAAATTTGTAATTTAAATGCAAAACGTGAAATATGAGAACTCTAAATACAAAGGGTAAATTTGTAATTTGTCAAATTGGGACACAAAAGTCATAAGATAAAAATATGTGAGGCTATAGAAATAACATAATCCTCAGGAGCAAATATAAAAGAGTTGAAGGACCAAAGTTCAATAAAAGTAAACTTAAGTAAAAGAATGCATTGGTGGTCACCAAGGCCTTATGGGGAATTAGACAAAATAAGACCAATTTTGGTCTCTCATTTGGGCATTTTTGGAGCAAACGTGAAGAGGAGAAGAGAAGAAGAAGAGAAGAAGAAGAGGAAGAAGAGAAGAAAGGTATGGAACTAGGATTTTGTATGGAAACCATGTTTTTATGGATTCGCTTTGAGTATGGAAACTTTGAGTATGGAAGTGTTTGTATGGATATTAGTAGTTCCATTTCTGGGGTGGTTTAGTTAGAATCCATTCTAACCCTAGACTTGTTGGAAAGTTGGGTCGGTAATAATCTCATTTTGTGGCCAAGATGAGTTAGAATCCTCCCTTGGGTATGGATTCTTGGTTTAAGATGTATGATACCTAAGGGTGTTAGGGTTAACTCTAACATACAAGGATTTGAGTTGTGGTTTGGAAAAACCATACTTAATCTCTATCTTTGGTTTTGGCCGAGTTAACACACTTGGGAGATGTTTGCCTAGGAATATATACTATCCTTTGATTTTGCTTGATTTTGAAAGAAAAGGGTCAAATCGCACCTAGGCGCTGGTCCCTCACAAGGCTGTATGCGAAGGTTCACGCAGCGCGAGGTAGCCATGCCACAACGTGGCTAAGAAGGAGAAAGGGCCGCTGAGAGAAGCTACGCGCGGCTTACCGGTTCATACCACATACTGCGGCTTTGGTTTGTTCTGCTTCCGTTGCTCCGAGACCTGTCTATCGGGACAAATGAGGACCCTATAAGTGTATGAAAGGGTCCATTCATGTTCAGAATGTAACGAAAAATTATATCGCACTGGTCAGCTTCTACAGTTTGATGATGGCAAAACTAAATGTGTCTTCTATGGATAATATCCCAAGTTCCTTAACACATATAAGCACTGTGTGAATGCCTAAGATCGATATTGAATGACACCTACACTTCCTCGTTACGGGGCGTGCACGCTCGATAAATGTGCTTCGCGACTCGTTGCTACGACACTCGCTATCCTGGGCGCACGCTCGACCAATGCTCAAAGACTCGCCAAGCATTCACGACACTTCACATGCGGCAGGAACGCCTCCGATCGCTCCAACACTTCGCGGTGGTACGACACCTTACTTTGTGCTACGACACCTCAAGATTGTACGCATCGCACCTTCAGTACTTATTATGTCGGTCCTACTCATTTCTTATTAACCGTCCACAGAGTCAAATAGTTATATGATAAGAGTCCAATGACGAATAAGGGTAAAGTAATGCACATCGTTTCGCTTCCGAAAGTACCTAATGTACTTCAGATAAGAGCAGCCTCAGAGGTACCTACGGGTACCTCTGCTAAAAGTATAAGTATAAGTATAAGCTCTGTAACTCCTACGGGAGATCTGAACAAGCCTAAGTCTACTATAAGTACAAGTATGTGTATTAGTTTGTTATATGAATTCATGAAAAATTATGATATCTGCTACTATATATCTCAAGTATCAAGATATGCTTACCGAAAAGAGTATAAAATGTAATGTGTATATGTATAAGTTATATGTTCCCACTATAAAAGATTAGCACGAAGTTTTAATCCGTGTGCATGTGAGGAGGATGTCCGCGATCTTCCGTGATTCCTCGTCGGGCCAAGACACTCCAGGTAGGGGTGCACCACATGTAGGTCTCCGTGACTCGACCATGTAAATGTAAATGTACAGCTTTTGATATGTATATGTAAATGGGGATCAAGATCAGATGTATTGACATTGTAAACACCACTGCCATGCTGGTAGTTTTATCTTATATCGCTTTTATATGATATTTGATTCATTTAAGACTTGAGCCCGCCAATGTCCGAAAAAAGAAAGAAGTAATCCCAAGATAGCCTTCGCACTCCCCTTCGTCAAGCTTAGGCGAGGGAATCAGGCATGACAATACGTATATAGTCGGGCTCATTTAGTCACTACCGCGGATCCCGTTTAGGTCATGTTACAGACGCATGTAGAGATCATCACAACATAAGTAGATAGTACTCCCTGCACATACAAAATTTTCCCGTATCCATTTCTTTGGAAAAATGCGGTGCATGACATGTAAAAAAAGACGAAGAGATATGGATAAATGGAGACATGACCATAAACATAGGAAGTACTTGGTAATATATACGGAAATATAAAATACATGAATAGTAATTTCCTTGGCTACTATGACTAAAAAATGATATGGAATTCGATGTGACAAAAACATGTAAAGAAGATAGGGCACATGATTAACACACATAATGATAATGCAATTATCTAATTGTGGTAAGTTCGTGGATTATTGTAACTTACAAAGTTTATAAGATTATATATATATATATATATATATATATATATATATATATATTCATGGTCATCCATGCATAAGGATCCTCACTAAGCTTTATGCTTAGCATGGGTATTTATCCGTGTAGGTACGAAGAAGGCGGCTAGAGAACAAGACATTCCACATCAACATCAAAGGCCACCTTAGTGATAGGTGCTCACCTGCAGTGTTTCTATTTAACGTTTTATTCTGAGCAATATGTTGTATATAAACTTTTGGTACAATGAAAAGGATTTGTAAATACCATGTAAATAATATTTTGAATGCTCTCAAACATCAGTATGATAGTATGGTTTTGCAATATATGTTAAATTATATGATTATATTTCAAGGAATGTTTTAGAACTGTTCAATTAATCAAGTTTAGAGTCTACAATTTCGTGACACCATTTCCTAACACAAAGGTGCCAGGTTGGGGTGTCCCAGTGGTGGAGGTACCGAGAAGGCGGCTAAAGAATAGGACATTCCACATCAACATCAGCGCTACCTTTAGCGATAGGTGCTTCACTCAAGAAGTTTCTATTTAACGCTTTACTCGAGTAATATGTCAGATAAAAGCTGGGGTACAATGAAAAGGATTTGTAAATAATATGTAAGTGATATTTTGAATGCCTCAAACATTAGTGGTATGATACAATATGGTTTTGTAATATGTGTTAAATTATATGATTTATATTTCAAGGAATAAGCTTTAGAATCTCGTTCGCATCAGTTTAGAGTTCATAATTATGGACACCTTTTCCTGCAACACGTAGGTGCTGTGTCAGTGTCATTAGCGTTGGTGGTATCGAGCCGTGTTTTAGGTGACTCTAGATAGGGTAGATGATAGACAAGTATGTGTATAGTAATGTGTTGGTCTGATGTGGATGTCTTTGTTTTCTGAATAGGATGGATTGCCCTCTCAATCCAACAAAAGAAGTGGTTGAGAGTGTTAACCTAGGAGATCAAGTGTTATCCGCTTCGGATCCTTCTGAATCTTTCAAAGGCGAAAGCAATGCTCCAGTCGAGCCAACTGAAGCTTTGTTGAGAATATCTCAAGACATGCGGCTAGTGTATTAGATAGACTCGATTGCTCCTAAGGCCTCGATAGATACGGTAAGAAAGCTTTGTCGATAATCTTCCACTATTAACTCCAAGATATGACTAACAGTCCTGAAATGAATTCACAAATGATTGCCTAGGGTTTGCCGCCGCCTTTCTTTATACACTTTGGCGTACACGTGTCATCTTCCTATTCGCTCTTATGCCTCAAGTGTTAGTGGATCATGGAGTGATTATTATTTTTGTTCCTGACGCGTGTCGTGACTCAGCCATAAGGAATGATTCGGTGATTTTTAGGTGAATCATCCACATGTTTGATGCCGTTTGGAGGCACGTGATTCTATTTAGCTAATTTCCAAGGCTCAAGGATGACCGTTTCGATTAGGGCGTGATCAACACTGGGAAATGGCTACACCTAGTATGTGTATAAATGTAGTAGACTTCATTTTGATGGAACCAGACATTTAATGCCCGACCTTAAGTGTAGTGAACTCGAGCGGCTGATTTGGTCCATTCCACTAGTCCCCCCTATCTCATTTCCAAATATTGACCCGCTTTCGAGCCCTACTCTCATTATGGGGCAGATTCTATTTTATCCGACAAATCATTCTCGCACAACGCGAGTCATTTCTATTGTCCTACTGGAGTGACATGCACCCTTCGTGATGTCTTGCGACTACCCGATACTCAAAGCCTTGTGTCGTAATGGTGATTGTGGCTTGGTCTTTAACATCTCACGCTTCATTCTTTCTGGGGTCTCTCGGTTTCTCATTTTCTTCAAGGCTCCTAGGTTTGATGTCGAGGGTTTGCCAACGCCGATTGTTTATCATTCTGAGTTTTTCTATGCCTTTTCTGTCATTCTCTTTCCTTAAGGTTTTCTCATTACCTTTGCTCAGAGAGAGATAGGAAACGAAATAAGGGACTCTCTTCATCAAACCCACTATTAGAAGAGCATCGAGGGAGAATGAAGCAATGGCTTCTCAAGGGAGTCTTATGTCATAAGAGGAAATTTAAGCTCCTATCAGACAACCAATTTAGAAAGTCAAGCCTGTTGGGACAAGAAGGAACCCTTGTGTCGAAAAAAGAGAAGAGAAGTGTTAAAACATCTCTAGGATGATGGTTCAAGTATGAATGAGTCCGAGCTGATGCGACAGCACCACCATGCCCTCTTTCGGTGCCATCATTGGCGGTACTGGGAAGAGTCACCATCAAGGAGATGTGCACGGATAAGGACAAAAGGGTTTAGCTCCGCGGCAGGAGTCACGTCCTGGTCAAGTTGACTAAGGGACAAGATTGTTTGGTCTCCAAGTTCATCGAGGCTATGTTATCTTATTTGAAGTTATTCAAACGATGAAGACATGTTGAAGCTTTTACAGCGATGAACCTCGAGCATGTCCGAGATGGCCTACATGTGACCAACATGACAAAAGTTGTTCAAGCCTTGTCGAGACTCGATTCAGCGGTAGGTATAACCATGGCTATTGCTTTCAGATTAGATACTGGGTGGAGTCGTTGTTTTTTTTTTTTTTTTATCCTGATATTGTGAGTAGGGGGTATATTTTTCAAGTTGAACCGCCGTTTTGGGCGTATGGAGTCGAAGTTCAAGGAACACGTTGTCGTGTGGGATTTATCCAGATTCATGTATACTCGGTTTAAAGAGAGTCTGATTCATGTTCCTAAACTCGGAAACGAAAAACTTAGTGAGGCCGAAAGGTAACCTCGCGCCACAACCACCGAGACAGAGGGTCTCCAAGGCTGCTTCATTGAATGGAAAAAGATGCTGGCCAGAACAAATTTCTCGAGAAAAGACATATACTTGACACAATTGATCGACATGGAGAAGTTGACTAAAAGGGAAAAGGAGTTTAAGGATGAAATGGACAAACTAGAGAAGGACATAACTTACTACTATTTGGAACAGGTGGAGGAGCAAAATCAAAGGTCTTTCAAGAAAGGCTTTACAAAGGGCAACGAGGGGGGTATGAGAGAGGCCATCGCATTGGGCGTAAGGAAGGGTATGAGGAGGGCTACCATGTTCCGCGTAAGCCAACAATGTAAGTATTTCAGTCGTGTGGTCGAGGATACAATGTTGCTCAAATCAAGCACGTAAAGGTGAAGGTTCGAGTTGAGACCGAATGAAAATCTTCGAATTTTTAAAGGTAAAAATAATTCTTTTATAAATTAAAATAAGGGCATAAGGCAAGCAATTTCAATGAAACCTTAGTATAAATAGAAAAAAAAAAATTTATTATTCCATTTGGGTCCTCCTGCTTTCTCAAGGTAGTCTCTCCTAATCGTAGAACTCCATAAGCTAGGTTTGAAGAAAAGCTTGAAGAAGTAAGATTTTTCTCACATCTTACTACAATGAATCGAATTATATATATATATATATATATATATATATATATATATATATATATATATATATATATATATATATATATATATATATATATATATTATTTTCTTTTCCTTTAAGGAGTGGTTTTCTTGTTCGTAGATTCCCGAAAACCTAGGATGTTAGATCTAAGATTGAACAATTAATTCAAATGTAAGGTATTTTTCTTTATTTATTTTCCTAGAATTATTTGGTATAGATTCTTTAATTTTCTTTAAGTTTAGGTCAACCCTAAAGAAATCATATTTAGATTTCACTATCTTTCTTTTAAAAATAAAATAAAATACTAATTGGTGGTGTCGTACTGAATTGTTTTGAGAATGAGAATAAAAAAATTAAATAAATTAAGGTAGAGGACCACCATATGTTTTGAGTATGTGAAAAAAAAAGTAGTAGGAGATCAGATATGGGAGTATAGAAAATAAAAGAAGAAAAAAAAAAAATAAATAAAATATAGTAGGGGACTACATACTTTGAGATTGTAAATCAATACAAGAAAAAAAGAAATGAGAATTGAAACGTAGGTATGTGACAAGTTGAAAAGCCAATAGCGAATCTTGTCATGATTTTTGGTTGGAGGAATTTAAAAGACAAAAATGAACATTTAGTAAAACCAAAAGTGACATATTGTTATGGTTAATATCATTTAATATTAAAAGAAATTAGGTTTAAAAGTCTTTCATAAAATAGGCCTATAAAACTTAAAGTCTAGGTAATGATTGATATTAGAAAAATTTATAGATATTCCATTTATTTTGTGAAAAAATAAAAACAAAAGAGTGTAAAGATTTGATGATAAATTTTAGAGAATAGTAATAAACAAATATGACAAGTTTGGAAACTAAAGTTTTATAAATATATGTATTTGATAAGTACTGAGAATATATTTTTAACAAGTAGATATTTTTATGATTTGAGAATTTATTTAGATAATTGTGATCAAAATAAATATTGAGCCCTTTTAAAAAAAGATAAATATTAAGGATGATATAAAAGAGCTATAATAATTATTTTTAGTAGAATATGTGAATTAATTAAGAGAGCAAATAAAATAAATATTTGAAATTATTTCGGGAAGGAATTCAACTTTTATAAAGTTTTGAAACTTATTAATTAAATTATTAATAGTTAGGATGTTTAAAATATTATTAGATTAAGAGTATTGACATTATGACATTGTTAGGGATTCTCAAACCTAATTTTAGGTGAATAATTAATGATGATAGCTCTTTCCTTATTATGCTAAGGGTTAGAAATATTCTTCGAGATTATTTTGATTAGCTCTCTTTCAAGGCTTTAGAATACTCCTTTGAGGCGTAAGGAATATTAATACAACTTTTGCAAAAGAAAATATTTTATATATTTTTGCGTAAAGATTATCTATATAGTTTTTTCGAAAAATATATTTATTTGTTTTTTATGTAATTTGAATGAGAAAAAGTTTGATTTGTTTTATTCCTTTGATTGTTCTTGGACTGAAATTGGGATTTTCATGAAAGTATTTGAGATTTGTTTTGTTTATAAAAAAAAATGTGAGATATGGATATTTGTGATTAAAATTTTTGAATGAAATATTTGATTCCGTTAGTTCATTGTCAATCCGAACAATAGTCGATACTATTTCATTTCTTTTATCAACTTAATAATAGTTTATCTTTACATTCTTGACGGCCAATGTAATTAATTTGAACCCCGCCTAGGGTTTCGGTTGTATGCACAAGACAGAGTTTGGATTCTGTACACCTTAAATTGAATAATTTGCGACTAGTTACCTATTTGAAAGTCCTACATGGCTGGGCACCATTTGATTTTTGATGACCAAAGAAAAATATATTTGAAATGTATTTGATTTTGGACTTTGATATGAAAGGTTTGAACTAAAATTTGATATGAAATTGCTTGGATCACATTTGATATGAAACTCGACTTTGAAACGGATTTGAGAATGTTTCAATTAAAATTTTGAATATTCAATCATTTTTAATTGGTCTGATGAATAACATTTCATATTTGTTATATGATTGAAAACTTTTTTATTAATCCATGAAACTAATAGTATTTTTTATTGGGTTTTAAGCTCACTCTCATTGATATCTTTTCAAGTACCTTTAGTTTTTGCTATGACATAGCTAGTTGGGATTCGGCTATCATTAGGAATTTTATTAAAATTTTTATGTTGGACTTTGTTGAATTAATAAGTTCATGTTTATATGGATTATTGAATTTTAAAAATTAATTGAAAAAGTTACTTGAATAATAACATTCATTTTTATTAGTTCTATGTTGAAATTTGAGAGATTCTGAATAGCTCTATACATGAAATTTTGAATTTTAAGCACTTATGACTGTAGTAGTTGACAAGACTAATGATAATTGACATGATCCCATATATAAGAAATAAAGGTTTGTGTTGTTTTGCACTTTGAGCTATTAGGGTTTGAGAAGTGAAATAACAATCATGCTCCCTAGACCGAGTTTCGGGGCGTGATACTGTTTGGTAGGAATTGAGTGAACTTTTTCTCTTCTTTTATTGAAGGTGAAGCTACCGTAATGTTTTTTGTTTAATTTTGAACAATCTTTTAGTAATGTAATGGTGATGCGTTTCGTTGGGCTCTTAGGAAACCTTTTCTACTTTTGATCTTAAACAACTTTTCTCACGGCGAATAGGGCTCATAATAATCAAAGACGACGTTCAGTAATGTAATGATCTTTTATGTGAGGCCAGCACAAGTCTTTTAATTTTGTACTGAAGAACAATGAGAGTGCAACCTAGGAGGAGATATTCGTCTCCTTTCTTCAGCCTTCCCCAGTTATAGACTGTGTATCAGCTTTAATTTCAGTGTCACTTCAGATTTATTCAATCAAGTGGGTGTTGAAGAATCCAAACAAACATTTAGTACTCGCTTAAGAGGTAGAAAATTTTTGCTTTCTATTCAAATTTTTCGAAAAATAAAGAAACATCGCTAGCTACTTAGAATCGACAAAACAGTTAAAAATGCACTAATTATTTTCAACATTTTATATACGAATTAAAACTGTTTCATATTGCTTTCGCTTTCAAATTAAATCGAAAACACTAGATTCGGCCGACGATAAAACGAAACACGATAAATGGCCATTTTCTTCTTTCTTCCCTTTCGCTCTTCCACTTCGATTTTCTTCTCATCAGCTCACGAAACACGATCGCAAAGAAAGAGGCATGGAAGATAGAATGGCACACAATAAAAGAAGGACAAGAATCCGTATTTTAAACACATTTTCATTGTTTTCATTAACTTCATTTTTAAAGAAATTGCTTTACCAGTGCATTTTCTTATTCTCTTTATATTTTCAACCAAATTCAAGACGAAACGATTTTCTCGAAACGAAACTAAAGATTAACATCGAAAATTTTCATATTCGAATTTTGAATGTAGCTAAAAAATTTTTTATGAACTAACTACTTTGGCTAGGATTCTGATCCCGAATATTACATGTCCCAACAGTTGAGTCGACCGAAAAGAGCGATGTTTACAGCTTTGGAGTGGTGAAGTTGGAGATAATATCAGCAAGAAAGCCAATAGAGCAAGGGAAATACATTTTAAAAGAGGTGAAGGTAGCAATGGATAAGACCAAATATCTGTAAAATCTTCAGAAGCTTCTTGACCCAACCCTAGGAACAACACAACAAGTTTGTGGATGTAGCACTGAGATGTGTTGAAGAATGAGGGGCTGATAGGCCTACAATGGGTCATGAGGTGGTTAAAGAGATTGAAAACATCATGCACGTTATTGGTCTTAATACCACAATAGTGTGAGCTAGCTATCTTCCAAAATAGAACTTGTAATGTTTGTTGGCCCCAAGGAATAGTCCATTTGTAAATGATTTTACTCTGGAAATGTTTTCTATGGAAGTGTTTTTAGGATAACCACCTATAAAATGCTTCTCTGGAAAAAACTACAAGTGATTTTCTAATACTACAAGTGATGTTTTAGAGTTTTAAAAGTGTTTTTTAAATTTTAGCAAATGGGGTTTGTATTCCCTATGTAGAGAGTGATTGTTTTTCCTGTCAAGGAAGGATAATTTACTAATGGTAAGTGAAACAATATCTTTTATCAATATTGTTATGGCCTTCAGAGCTTATCTTTTAGATTACTCCTAATTTATGAGTAGAATTTTTCTTTGTTTTGGACTGTCTTATGAGATGATAATTCATATTTGTGTCGACTTTTGGATGCCGGTCATAAAAAAGAAATTCTGAGAAGAAAGCAAAAACAGTAGTACTTTAATTAGAATGAAAAGAACTGATAACTAATTTTGGTCCATCCACTATCTTATCTATTTATCTTTGCAATTAAGCACTTCCAACAACCCTGATGTTTGATGTTTGGAAGGACTGTAATAGCAAGACACCAACCAGTCACAGTTCTTGTTCGCCAATGGCTTGCCATGAGGAGACAGAGAATCTTATATCTATGGCAGGACTAGACTTACTATTAATAGCAAATAGTCGGATTAGTCATCAGAGCTGTGGAAAATGGAGAGCAGGGCGGCAAAGGGGGAGGCGGAGAAGGAGACTACCTGCCTTTGAGGAGCTGGAGGGAAGTGAAGTCCATGGTATTGACGGAGACTCTGAAACTTTAGAGAGTTGCTGGGGCCTTTGGCTTTGCAAATTATGTGTCACTTCGGAATAGAGTCGCCCACCACTGTGTTCGTGGGCCAAAGAGAAGCATGAATGTTCAGAGTTCAGTAGAGAAGTATAACATGTCATACATCATCACTTGATTCTTGGTTTCAATGTGTTAGGAAAGAAACCTTCCATTTTGCAACCCTCTCCTGTTGCTTGCTTCACCTGAAATTTTTAACCCAATTTGAACTTATTGACTCCATAATCTCTGGCTCTAATTAGAACAAAGGAAATCAAGATGAGTGACAAAATTAAGGCCAAGCTGAGCTGCTAATTACCTCCTTGTTCCACTTGTTCTGTAGACTTATGAATTAACAGAATCAAAGTCTGCAGTTCATTCCATTATATCATGCCTCCCCAAAGCCCCTTCAATCCCAATTTTGCTTTGAAACAGAGAAGACAGCCGAGAGGAATTCCAAAAATGTAGTAGCAACCCAAGTTGATGTAAGCCACCAAGGCTTGCCATCCGCTTCCAACGGCAACACCTGTCATACCCCATATCCGATCGGATTGGGGAGAAAGTTTTTGGCATTATATAAGTTAAGTATGAGTTCCTCTCAACCTAGTAAACTCATTTTATAATATCTTACAACATGACAAGGAAGGAATTATGGAAGGAGGATGCGAAGAAGATGATGCACCTAAGACGGCTATGGATAGAAGTAATATGAGAAGGTAAAAGCTCATACCTGATAAGACTTTGTTGGACACTGTTCAGAAGCATGGTGGCACCAAGAAGGTATGCTAGATTAGAAACAGCCTCTTGCATTTCCTTGTCGCTGGTGAAAATGACGGCAATATGGTTTCTAGCTAACAAGACCACCACCATGCACAAAATCCCAATAAGGACAGACTCAGAGACTGCAATATAGACAGAGTATTTGGCTGCTCTTGGATGTCCATATCCCAGCTCATTCGATACTCGAATGCTGAAAATTATAAGCAATGAAAGAGATTGGAAATGTCCACCAGGATGAATATATGAACAAACAGCATCCCTTTATAAAGCACAAAAATTATTGAACAGAGCAGCAATTTTTTTTAACTCAGAGCAGCATTCATCCCAATAAACAACATGGCCTCCCCATCCATCAAATGTCATGCTAAATCATATCAGAAAAGAAGGATAAATTAATAATAGATCAAAATCTGAAAATATGATTACAAGCACCAAACAACCTAAATATTCTCATCATTCATTGTTTCAAAAAGAAAGGAATGGAGCCATGGAGGAATTAATATTAGAGGGATCTCACCAGATAGAAAGGAGCCAACTGCAATGACTCGTATTTTTGAAGGTGCCCGTGAGAAGGATTATGATCATAAAATACCAAATCTCTAGGCAAAGCATCACTGCTGAGGTGAATGAAAGCCTAACAAAAGCACAAATCTCCCTGAAAGCCAACCATGTCAATCCCGTCCATGCCTCTTTGCACCAACGGATAGCATAGACTACTAGAGCCACGGCCATCACCCAATTCGAGATGACATAAGCTGGTGTATTAAAATTCAGTGGTGCCCCAACCGAAAGCATAAATGAATAGCCCAAGCATTCCTGCGTGGAGGATTAGAGCCATAACAGCAATAGCTGCTTGCATTCACCTTGCTTTGGGCCTGAAGGAACTTCTGGGTGGGGGAAGATGATGGCCAGTGAGAAATAATTGAGGAATGGTTTGTATAGTGAATTGTCCAGCAAGATCAATATGTCGTCTTTGCCCGCACACCTTTAGGATTGGGGTAGCAAAGATGTATAAAGGCAAGAGGATGACACAAGTCAGGGATAGAATTATCCATGATCTTTGCAAGTATACCCCAAGCAAGTGGACTTGTCCAGCACCATATGCTTGTCCACACAAGGTTTCCAGTGCACTCCCATACCAAGCTACAAATTTAATTATAACTAGAATCAGAATCAGAATCAAAATCTGTTTGTTTAATAGGAAACGAAATCAATTCAAAACAGCAGCATTGATACAAAAACAATGCAAGATTTTTCCATTCCCAAGTTCCCATTTATCTTCTTAATCAACACTGTTCCCCTAACTTAAGAATTGTCCATAAACAAAGCTCAAATTTTCTGATAATGCAAACATGATATAAAATAAGAGTTTCTAGAATCTTTCCCTTTTAACTTCCACATTTGGGGATTCGACTGATACTACTTCTATTGTAACAAAAAGCACTAGATGTCTAGATTTGATCAGATAGATATTGTCCGTCTAACCCATCACAAATTTAAAATCAGTGTACTTGGTTAAGAGTAGTAGCTGATCATATTTAAAAACTTCCTCTGTTTGCTTGTCGAGAAAACGAAGGAAAAAGGAAACAATGAAAACTTTGAAATTTAATATCCAAGAGCCTAACCCTCGTTCCTCTCCAAAAGGAGAGCAGTATACTCTGATATCAATCTATAAACCCATTCACATCAACCATTCTGAATGCCAGAAATTTTCACAATTAAGTAAATAATAATAATAATATAATATAAAAAGGATAATAGTAATAACAAGAGCTTAAGAATCAATTCATCAAACCCACCCACATTCCATTCGAAGAAGCAATCCAAGAGCCAAATCTAGAGAGAATAAAAAACTGAAACGGAAAATGGAAGCGGCAGAGAGAGAGAGAGAGAGAGAGAGGAAAAGGAAGGGTACCAGGAAACCAAAAGTGAAGGTGCCAATGATAGAGAGGGAGACGGAGACAGCAGAGAGCTCAAGGTTTCCGATATGGCCGACGAAGACAGTGGTGAGCGACTCAATTCCGAAGTGACACATAATTTGCAAAGCCAAAGGCCCAGCAACTCTCCAAAGTTTCAGAGTCTCCGTCCATACCATGGACTTCACTTCCTTCCAGCTCCTCAAAGGCGGGTAGTCTCCTTCTCCTTCTCCTTCTCCTTCTCCGCTCGCCATTTTCCACTGCTCTGATGACTGATCCGGTAATGCTTGCTATTAATACAAGTCTAGTATTGCCATGGATATAACATTCTCTGTCCCCTCACCCTCACGGAACAAGAACTGTGCTTTTTTTTTTTTTAAACAAAACAAACTCACATTTCTCATGCCTCAACTAAAATTTATAACTAACCACCTTTGATTTTGATCTTCAAAATGTAGAAGGTGGCGTCTGTTTATGTTCTGTTTCCGGAAGTTGGCACTTAGAGGGGGTGGGGGCCCTACACCTATGCCTATCAGAAAAACGAATAACCCCCCACCCCCTAACATTCTCTTATGTGACCAAGGGTGTTATAGTCATTTTCTGGTATTATTACTATTATGTGGCGGCCACGTGCATGGTTTATTAGTTAGTGTAACCGCAGATATCCGAGAATCCGTCCACCCCGACTTTCTTGCCCCTCACAACCAATTGCCCTCAAACCAAGATAAAATATTGATAGTAAAAACGGATATATTGCTAAATGAATTTTATTAAAATATCGATTGATATTTTTATAAAATATCGATTGTTAAAATTTTCATATTTTAATTATATGTATTATGGTGAATGATTTATATCTTAATTAAATTGCCAAGTAGATTAAAATCAAAATGAATTAGTAATTATTAAATTAAATATGTTATATTTAATATATTATTCATATATATTATTACGTTAGCAGATATTATTTATTTATTTTTATTATTATAAATATTATGTAAATAATGAGGAGATTCAAATATTATATATTATAATTTAAAATTTTTAAATGATATTATTTATTTCTTTTCCTTTTTCAAATTAATATTTGATTTAGTAATATTATGCTAGAACAAAATGTAAAAAATAAAATAAAATATTAAAAACGGATTACGAACAAATAAATAATAAGAGAATATAAAAACGTTTGCATTATATATAATAAGTGTAATCATCACCATTGGTCGGAGTATGCCACTTCTGTGACTCACTGGCTTGAACTAAGCAAAATTTTCATATTTTTTGAGCCAAGGAACAAAAGAGAAAAAAAAATTTCGACGAAATTTCGGGAAAAATCGGCGATTTTTTCCAGTGCAAATTTTTTCGAAGCCGCCTGAAAACCTATTTTTCGACGATAAATCGGTCGAAAAATTCGATTTTGTTCCCGCTCAACCTTTCAATTTTTTTCTTCTACATTCGGATGTATATCAAACCTTCTACACTTTTTTACAATAAATTTTACTAGTTAATTTTTTTTTTTTACAAAATTTAATATTTATACTTTGGGAAAAATTATGCAATATGATTCTATTTAATTTTTTTTTTTTTTACGGTTAATTAGTGCTCAAGATTTTTATTACCTAATTATTTATTTTCAATTTATCTAGATTTTTCTCAAATTTGCTCAAGACATTTTGGAGTAGATTTTATTTAAAAAAAAAATCTTTATTTTCATATATGGATTCTTGATTTTGTTCCAAGTGTTGAAAGTTTGGAGTCATATAGGTTTGTTGTTAATGATACTAAAAAAAATATTATATGAGTTTCTTGCATTAAAGCATTACATGCTACATTGGGTTTTTAAATTCTAAATTATTATTAGAATCTAAGAGAAATTTCTATGTTTTGATGAATTCTTGTTAGATTTCCATAATTTTTTTAATCCGCTAAGATTCCTAAATTAATAAAAAAAGTTGGATTAGGAAACTAACTCTTAATAAAATATTTCAAATCAAGTATTAAAAAATTTATTTTTTCCCCTCAAACAAAATACCTAATATGAAATATTTTTAAATGATTTAACTTTGTCTTGATTTCATTCCTCATAAACTTTTTTTAAAAAATATATAGTTTGGATAAACCATAACATAATTTTCCTTTTAAAAATATTTGTTGTTAATGATAATAAATAAATTGTATGAGTTTATTGCATTAAAGCATTATATGCTACATTTAGTTTTTCAAATTTTGAATTGTTATTAGAATCTAAGAGAATTTTTTGGGTTTTGATGAATTCTTGTTTATTATTTGTGAGACCCCAGAAAATTCAAATTTTCTGAAAAATGGTAAAATCGTAATTTTGGTAAAAATCCGAAATTTTTCTAGATCTCGGATGATGAAACGGACTTCACCGTTGGAATCGTCTCGCGAAATCTAGCTAACTCATCGACCGTCGACCCAGATACCACTTACACGTTTTGAGGCACCGAGTACTCCGTGTCGTGAAAACGACATGTGATGTGACAAAAAGTCACCTATAACATAAATTATGTGACACATGTTGTAAGGAGAGAAAATGATGGAAACGAACGACCGAGATTGTGCCACGTGTCAAAATCCAAGCTTGGGGACATGATTGGTATTCTTTAAATTTTAAATGATAATAAGGACAAAAGAGTGTATAGTGGTAATCTTCTTCCTTCAAACAAAAGAGACCAAAACGTGAAGAGGGAGAGAAAAGGGGACGCAGAGAGTTTAGGTTTTGATTTTTAGAGAGAGAGGGAGGATTCTCTAAGATCTCTAGCCAATCGACCGCCTGATTTCTTCTGAGCAAGAAGGAAAGTTGTTCTACGCGCGGCGCAGAATACCAAGACCGCTTCTTGAGTTTCACAACCCGTGAGGTAGGGGTTTTATCCTACTTGTTTTACCCTTTGTTTAAGTGTTTTGTGATGCTTGTGTTGGTTTGAGGCCGTGAGTGGCCGTTTGATCGGTCCCAAATCTTAGAACCGAAGTGTGAAAATTTTTTGAAACCCATTCGGGGATACCAAGATCGTGTAGGGACTCGTTTGGGTGTTTGTTTCATAATTTATGCAATAAATTTGTGTTATGTGTATGAGTAATGAGTCTTGGCCATGGAAATCGGTTCTTTCAAAAAGTGGAACAACAGCGATGATGGGTCGCCTGTGTGACACCCACTTTCGCTGCTTTTCGACCGTTAAAAACAAATTCGGTTTAGTGGAATCGACAAAAACATTCATGTGTTGAGTGCTTGAAATTATTGAAATGAATGGCTTGAGTTGGTTGATCAAAGAAATTAATAGGTTAATGCTTGATGTGTTAACATGATGCCATAATTATATGAAATATAATTCTGGGTGTAGGCCATTGAAATGGAATAGTGATTAGCTCCAAGTGAGCAAACTCGGGGAGTTGGCTGATCAAATTTGAATAACATGTGGTGTGAGTGTTAATTTGATAACATGCATATTTGATATATTGGGTTGGATTAGTTGAAATGACATAATGCATTCATATGCACTGCAACCTAGAAATTAGGTGTGAGTGCATGGCATGAATTAAAATAAAATGAACATGGCTGCAAAGGAATTTCACAGATGATTTTCCTGAGAATGTATTGGGGAGAGACTGGCCAAACAGATCATTTCGGATGAGGACCATGACTGTTTCGGGAAGTTCTCTAACACATTCGCCTCGAAGGGTAGTCCCATATTTTTACCGAAACTCGGTAGTGTATTTTCGAGAACAACAAGTTTTGTTTTGAAAATGATGTTTTCTCATACATGGCTTAGGCAAGTATGAGGGAGTCGATGAGGACTTTTGGTGACAAGGGAACTGCATGTATATTCAAGTAGGATCACGTATTTACTTGAGTGTGTGTTTACATTGGATCACAGGCATGCACTTAGGCGGGAGTAACCCATTTAGGGTGATTCCGCCATCGGGCGATAGCTCACCCTACGAGGAATATTATTTCAAGTACAGAGAGCCGTCGGTAGACAATTATTTTGGGAGGCCGATTTTCAAGAAAGCCTGTGGCTTATGTTTTGGGTATAACATGTATTAGAATGGTAGATTTTAATATATGTTGAATTAAGAGACATGTAAAAACTCTGGGAATCCATGTAATATATTCTTCCAAGGTTGGGACATAGATTTGTGAGTTGAACTATTGGAATATAGTTGGGTATATTTTGATGAGTATTGATGCAGGGGCCCAAGTGACTATTTTTATCAGCATGAGTCTCACGACAGACATATAGATTTTCCATGTGGCTGATGGGTTGTCAACTTAATTCCCTGCCGCGCCACATTATTTATACCAGGATCTCGAATTTGTTTTTTTAATTGCTAATGAAAAGATTTCTAAATTAATAAAAAAAACAAAGTCGATTAGAAACTAATTCTAATAGAATATTTCAAAATCAAGTATTAAAAATGCTTCTTTTTTTTTTCCTCAAAAAAAATCTAATATGAATTATTTTTAAATGTTTTAACTTGCCTTTCGTTTCCATTCCTCATAAACTTTTTAAAAAATAGAATTAGATTGATAAACCATAGCATAAATTTTAAGTTAACTTACCTTTAAATGTATTTTTTTCGACAAAGAATATACATATTGTATTAAGAAGTGTTCACATAAATAATAATAGGAGAAGCCAGGTGCCCTAGCAAGTAAATGAAGTGATCTTGGTTCACGACTCTTAACGAAAAACAAGAGAACAATCTTATATCTCTCAGATTCTTCCAACAAAGTCGACACCTTCACTATTAACTCGCATATTGTCTGCACCGGACTGCCCGACCTCCGGGCACGCCGGCATGGTATAAACCTGCAAAAAAGGGGGTCCGACGACAGTGTGTCGACAGCATCTCCGATGATTAAGTTAGCAAAAGGGTGGAGAAGAGAATGAAGGGAGTTAGCGCAGTTGGAGTTGCCTACCATTCCCTCGTGGGGAGTCTTTATTTTATACTCGAATTTATCCTTGATTATAGGAAAGATAATCTCGTGATTTTGGTGATAAGATCTCTCTTTCCTTATCAAGGACTAGTTTCTCCTTGTTAAGGATTAATTCTACGGATTATCCTTTTCAGAAATAAGGGATAAAATCTATTTTTCCTTATTAAGGATTATCCTTCGAGAAACTACCTTAGCTAAGTGATCAATGCTGAGGCGTATGAGATTTGGACATGGGGAGATCCGTGGATAAATATCTTGAGGGTGATCTCTTCCCTAATATAGTCATCCATAACACCCTTTCCATATGCGGTAGGGTGGTCAATTGGGGGACTCAGGATTCTAGACGGGTTCTAAGACTACACCGTCTAGTGGGTTCCTGTGTGGTTTTAATATAGTGGGCCATCTTGGCCGTTTCATGAGGCGGGCCAAGTGGTGGGCTTGCGCGGGTTCCGGGCCTATTGAGTAGTGGGTCTCGGCCCAAATGCCACGATACTCACAATGCTCCCATTTTTCTTCGATTGGAGGATTATGCTCTGCCAATCGTGGAAAAAAACTGTGTTTCAGGACCCTAAGTATGGAGAATTGTAGAGTATTAATGCGCATATGTTCCAATGCATCAGTGCCATGTGGTGTCCCGATGGTGCATTCAATGCGCCTTTCTGGGGGTTCCACTCTATATATATGGGTTGACCTTCCTAAGTCTATGGTCAGTTCTATGGATTCCTTTTTCTGCTACACGTTCTTTCTTATTGTGATTTCTTCCCCTACCACGCTCTATAGGCCGGAGAAGGTGGAGAGAAGCTACGGGAGGGAGGCTTTCTTAAGTCTCTACGCTTATTCAATTTTAATGGATATTGTGTGTTTGAAGATACCGTCTATGTCGAACTATCAAATTTTCCCCTTTCGTAGCTCTTGCAAGGCCTTGGCGTGATAGGCCGCAGGTCGTGGACAAGGTGCCCGATAACGCCACTACCCTTCTTTCAGAGTTCAGGTTAGGGCTTATGCTCCCCGTGTCGCGCCTTCGAGGTGCGACTGGCCAAGGTATGGCTGAGAGAAGAAGAGCCTTCAAGCAAAGCGTTTCATACCCTTCTTTTTCTTCCATTTTTTCTTCTTTTTGTCAATCATTAAGGTAGGGTTGCTTGAACGTATTTGTAATGTGTCTATCAGCGGTTGTTTCGTCTTTTTTTTTTTTTGTAACCACTCGATGCCTATCACGCGCATTTTAATAAGATTGCTTCGCACACTTATGCACCGGTCTCTATCTTTCATTTTGTGTATGCCGCTAAGGGAGCAGCTTGTCTCAGGATGGCTTCTACAGCTTCCTTACTGCCAGAATGCGTTTGCATTTCTCGTCTCGTTGTGTTCCCCGCACTCCGCCAAGATGCTTAAAGCCATCTCAAAGGCAAATCAAGGCCTAACATTTAGTGACCCAGGCCCACAGCTTCAGTCGGCCGCCGATAGATCTGGGCGGCGTGGCTCTTTGATGTCCCGAAGACGAAATGTGCTGTGTCATCGTGCATGGGAGAAGAGTACACGTCTCATGATATTACGGTCGACTTGGTTTCGCGGCATTTAATGCCCTCGTCGCTGCCTTGCCCTATATAAGGATAGGGGTGTGCTTTATTTTCTTTGACGTTATTCATAAAATTTTCGCCATAAGAATTCGAGCGCCTCGGCAACTTCTCTGAAGATTTTGGTGAAGGAGTCATAAAGGTTTCACTCATTTTCAATATCCCTGGTTTTTACTTTGATTTCGCTTTTGTAAGGATCGCTTTGAATTCGCGCTTTTCGCCATCTAAGGTTCGAAGATGAAACTATACATAGCGTTTTAGGACATACCATTCGGGTGAGTCCCACGAAGTTTTCGAGAAGCCGCCTAGGTATTGGTCATGCTTTTATCGCTTTGTCAAGAGATTCTCGAGTCGACCCTCGTTTGCTTCGTCGTAGAATGATGAGAGGTCAAGAGGAGACTTCCACTAGTCAGGTTAGGCGTAGGAAAGGGTCCATTCGGGAGTCGCCTACTGCGAGCAGCCTTGTGTCTTCTAAGTCCATGGAGGAACTAAGGTCCTTCTACCGAGCTCCTCACCAAGATTAGCTTAGACTTATCGACTAGCCGACTCATTTACTATAGTCGCGCATAACGCCGTCTTATTTCACCCGAGTAGTTCGTAGCTGGTCTTCGCTTCCCGCCATCGCCGGTGAAGCAATCTTACAAGTTAATGCCCTCCCGCGCCTTTTATTCATCCGAATGTTTTTCGATTTTAATGGGTCAGAAGCATGCTTAATCCTTTCTACTAAATGGATATCAATGGTAGAGATATGTTTCTATCTAAGCTAGTGGACCTGGGCTTACATCCATGTTCTGGCCCACAACCCGGGCTTATAATTCGTAATCGGGCCCCGACTCCCCAAGATACTGTGAGAAGGTTGTCCTAGTTAGAGGCCCTGTGGTATGTGAAACGTCCGTCCTAGGCCCCTTGATGTGAATCAATCTCATGTTCTTAGTTTGTCTAGGCTCGCTGCGAATCATGTTCTCGCTAGATGATTCAGAGCCACATTACATATGTTTTCCTACCGCTATATAGGTAAG